>JAZBGY010000249.1:0-81447 GCA_037414755.1 Lydus trimaculatus | reverse complement strand
TTCGCATTAGACAGCATTCGTTTCGTTTCTAGTAATTCGAAAACTAAAAAAAAAAAAACCCTTTCAGACGACGACTTTAAGCCAAATGCTTATGTCTCCATGCGGATATGTCTTCAAAAGAACTGATTAGATCTAACAACGATTGCATGTTCATATGAATATATGTTATTGTAGATAATAAATCTGAACATCAAGCTCGTATATATTGAATTTGTCATTTTTGTTCACATATCCGTCGAAAATGATATTAGGAAAGTTGCGTTAACTGGTGATATTAATCATCGAATAAAAAAAATTCAACAAAAACGTATATTTAATGAACGGATGGATAGAGGAGAAATAGACATTGGTACCAGCACTAACAACAACAATAACAAAAAACAAGTAAAACTGAAATAAATCAGTTACAATAACAAATAGTAAAAATAACAACAACAACAAAAAAAAAAACGTAATGCTGATGATGGTGATCGATTCTGTTATTATTAATTATATCGAAAAAATTGTTACAACAGACATCCAAGCGGGCTACAAACAGCTGGAGACCGTCAATGTAGCCAAAGTCAATGTCAATAATCAACTTTGATCATACATGATGGAGATGATATAGATTTGAAAACATGAACTCTATGTTGTTCTGTTGATTAAGAAACAACGTCACATTTGAATATGTATTGATTTAGAAATCCGTGTGTTGCACTATACAACCTGTACCACTCTAACGGTTTTTTTTTTTTAAATAACGCATCGGAATTAGCAGCTTTCAATGATTGACAGTGTGATATCCAAACAAAAAACCCTGGTTGGGACCCGGCTGTGGACACTCAATGCTTCAGTATAGGAGAGAAATTTGGCGTTTTGAGGCCTTATTCGTTACCAACTTAACAGTTATATTCAAGTTTTATTTTACATAATGTTTTCTATTATCAAATGGCAGATATCATAACAAAATCACTGTCTATAACCACTGTTTGTAATTTATTCGGCTATATTTATATTTAAAATCCGTTAGGTTGCTAAAAGAAAAGGCTTCGAAACTGCGACAAAAAAGGCATGTTGGCGCTGGAGAGTGTCCGCCGCCTGGTGGGGACAGGCTGTATAAATAATACAAATAAATCGTGAAACTGGCCCAACAAGGCTTTAAACCTGTCGATTTTCCAATAGATGTGGTATAAGATAACAATTCCTCTAAAATTCTAGTAAAACTAAAGCACATTATTATGAATTTCAATTTAGAAGTCTGAATAACGAGCAAGTTGTTATCAGTTATACATTAGAGCAGAGTATCCCAAACTTTCGTGCACTGAGATCTAATTTGAAAAATTGTAATTTGATCAATAATGGGGTGATGGGGGTAAATGAAAGCATTATTTTTTTATCCAGTTCTGGGTGCAGAACATTTTCGAAATTTTCACGTCTGCGACCCATACTTTGAGAACTTCAGCATTAGAGTAATAAAATTTTGATCTATAAAAGGAAATTCAGCATTCTTTCCGGGTTTCAGTGTTCATTTTATTACCGATCTTTTCAATTATGCTCGATTGGAAGTTGATTTGAATTGACAAAAGTTTTGATTAAAATTTAACAATAAAAAAATCGTAATATTTATTAATAAATCAATAAAAAACACCAGCCTTTATAATTTTATTTATTTTAAATAAAATTTATCGTTTACATTTGTAATAAATATCAAAATAACTATTAAAATGTTGTAACATAGTTGGCTAGAGTTCGGTTTATTATAACGATGACAATGTTTCCAGTTGGGTTCAATTCAATTTTATGTAGATTTCTTTTTGTAATGTTGTACGAATAACAACGAAGTTTTTTGATCATTTTTGTAAATTTACATAAGTGTTTGATCGAAATATTGGGTGCTTGAATAGTTGAATTTATTGGAAAACTTACAGTCACACTTTCTAAGAGGACATCAGTTGTTCTATCACAATTATTCAATAAAATTCCACCCCTTTGTCGTTACCGTCATGTTTAATTAGTTGCCCAATAGTTTCAATACAAGATAGAATAGTGGATGTTTAACAAGATGAAATTAAAAAAGAAAAAACACCCCCTTTTTACAATAATAAATTTGATGGAAAAGTGGTTGTAATATTTCTTGGTAATTACACAAACTTTTTGTATAATTTTTCAAATATTTCTCCAATAACTTTTGATTTATTCGTACATTTCTCTACTATAAGTTAACATCATAAAATATTTCTAAATGTCTCTACAGGGATAATTTCTAAGGTTTGCTACAGTTCGTACATTTTTCATTAGTTTTATCGTATTGTTTTTATTAGTGGCAATTGTTTCCGTTTCTCCACGATATCTACAACTTCACACTTCAATATACAGTTTATTTTTTCTGAAAAACATAGATAAAGAACAAACTTTGGACGTTAAATATTCAGCAAAGTTTATTACAGTCATCCCACGATGACTTGGCAGTTTAATAAAATAATAAAAACGTCAAGACTAGAGTATAAGTTCCTTACCATCTTTAAAGTTATCAGTTTTGCTATTTTCTACCTTCCAATTTTACGTCATCGAAGGGAAACTATAAATAATATCGGAATACAGTTTGATTTTTTTTGCCTTACTATAAAGAGACAAGGAAATTATTTTATACCAGTTACGGTACTTTTACAAAATTAACGATTCGTTTTGTAAGGGCTAATAAACGCAACAAAAAGATGTAGAAGTAAACGAAAACTAATCAAAGAAACAAGCTATCCTGTCGATAACATGCAGCGAATTAATATGCACGATCATAAAATTAAATCATGACATGGTACAAGTCTGTGTTTCTTTAGACATGTCGAGAGTTAGGGGCCTTGTAAAAAATTTCAAAACGATGAGTAACGACCGTTGTACAGATATGTATATATCTACATATACGTATGTTGATTTACATGTATAAAGTTTTTATTATTAAATTTATGTCACATCACAGAATCTAGCAAACGATTGTAAATTTCACTGACAAACAGACTAATTACTGTTAGTGCAGATGAAATTTTCGTTAGTAATGGAAATAGAAAGTACAATATAACTGTTAATAGAGACTAGAATTGTATGTATTTATAGAGGCATGTACCTACACATATATACATACATATATCTGTATGTTATCTTTGCAAAGTTGATGTGGGTTACCCTTAACGTATTTGCTGACGACAAATATACACACAACATAGATATACAAACATACAGAAACTCCTTGATCTCCATTGCCATTATCTAAATAAAGTGGAATCTCTAGGAGATTAAAATATTACTTTATGTCTGTGGATCATGGCATATTTGACCACTTTAAAGACATCTAGATGTATAAAAGCGACCACAATTGGGCACCAACCAATTCCCAAAACGTTATTATCCTTTAATTGTTGCCCACCTTTGAAATGTTCGAATGTTGTAATAATAGGCTTTTAAATACCTAATCGTAAAATATAAACTGAATTACTGATCTTACTTTAAAGTATTTTCTTTTTTTTTTTGGTATTCTGTTTTATTTATTTCTATTGCTCAAGAGGAATAATATTATGGCTTGATGGTGTATTCTCTGTTGATTTGAAGCGTTCACGAATATATTTCCATCAAATTTAACTTTCATCCTCTACCCACGAAGTTTTATTACTCTAATTTTGTAAATTAATTAAAGATGACAAATGTCACTTATTCGAGTTTATTTGCAACGGAAATCGTATTTATTCACCATTTCTTGTCTAATCAAAAATAGCCCTCTTTGTGTTTTCTGGTAGAATATACAGAATGTCTCATGTGTAGTAGTAGACTGTTTTAGAATGTCTGTGAATAAATTAAAAAACTTTAAAGTATGTTAATGTCATGTTAAAAATGAAATAGGACGTAATTTGTCGGACGATGACTTTTAATCGTCGTATATCCAACAATAACAACGATAACGATAGAGAGAAATTGTTAAAATGAACATATTTACGTAGTTTCAACAAATCAAAATGTACAAGAACGACAAGCTGGTGTCAAACTGTTCAAATTCTTATAAGCCCGCCTGTGGTCATCACCTTTCCATAACCATGTCGTCTATCTACTACAAGCTTGTGTCTCTTCTATCTTTCAATTTTTTTCATTTTTTTTTTTTTTGGAATGAGTGCCACAATGTTCAGGTAACACCCCGTCGAGAGATTAATTACTACTGAGGTTTAATTGTGTGGCGCGTTCGCTAATGGATTGCCGTCTTGTTTTATGAAGCCGCCGCTCATACAATTAGAATACTTCTTCTCTATGCTGTCGTCGTCGTCTTTATTTCATCCACCTCCTCATAATCATCATCACCATCACCTACGCCATCATAGTTGTTGTCACTGTTTCTAAATAGGAAAAGAAGAATATTCATTATTTATGGGTTGAGAATGATAAATAATGACGTTTCAGATGAAATAGAATAGGTGTGTTATGTGTTGTTTCTTTTTATCCACTTTCTTATTTTTAAATCGTTAGCTTCACCAACAAAGAGTTAAGGTAAAGTTAATTGTCTCTAATGACCTCGAAATATGGTCCTGACAAAAAAAAAATCAAAAACCCCATAGTCTTATAAGATTTATCTTTCAAATGGTAAAAGGTGGCATTAAATCGTTTTGGTTTTGATTATTGGCCGTTTTGTGGGCATTTGCGGCAATTACAATTGTAGATTAAATCAGGGTTGAAGTGTGTCTCTAGTGTTGGATTTCATCGAATAAAAACCAATTCCCTTAATGGTGCGAGACAAATGTTAACTGCGTTAATAATGAAATTCTATCCTTAGGGACGACCATCTCACTATCAAAGTCATTAACATACTGGCTCTCTTATAATTACACACCATTAACATTTACCGGATGTATTGTCACCTGGATTCTCACTGGAAACCTTTCTAGTTTTAATAATAAGCACCCCCTGTTTTTAGCGAATAACACGTACCAACGAGGGGCAATATTGAAATTAATTAATTTTAGAAAATCTGCAGTTTGAATTTTAATCTAACTGAGTTTCTTGCATTTATAAATCGTCCATTATTCTAAACTTCTCATTCTATAGACAAGGAAGAAAAAATATAATAAAAATCGTAGAAATTGGAGAAACAAAGTAGTAAAGCAGAGATTTATAGAGAGGACTGTGCGTATCAATAAGAGAAAGATTTGTTGTTATTTGGTTCAAGCATTCACTCTTTACTGTTTGGAAATCCATATTGATTAGGAGACTGGCCGTTATCAGTTTCTCTTTCACTTCTTTCTCTTTTATCGCGGATTAAATCTAGATACATTCGCATAAACTAAAAAAAAATACATAAGAAGAAAAGAAACGAGACCGTATCGGCAAAGAGTTTCTCTTCTCATTTTTTTTTTTTTGTATATAATTCTCTTCCGCCCTACTCTAGAGGAAATTGAATTTGTTTCCATGTTTTTATGACAGATAAAAATCCATTTGTGAAAGAAAAACGGGAATACACCAGACAACCGTACCGATATTTATCGATGCTATAGAAATAAATAACGAATTATAGCCAGATTTGTTACATTTTTTTTGATATTTTTTTCTTCTGTAAAACAAAACCAAAAGAAAGAAGAAAAGATTATGCTTTAATCTTCTGTATTTATTTAATTTCATTCAGCTAGTTTAATTGGTAATTCACACAAGTAAATATGCTAATGCAATGCATATTTTCCACAATATAAACTCGGAAATACTGTATCATATCACACTGTGTATTACGTTCATAATTCCCGATTTTGTTTACTCACCAAATATTGTTTGTTTCATATATTCCAGATTGTCTGGTTTCCCATATTCAGCGAAAGTCATCATCTTCATCTTGTTAAATAGTCAATTTTTAAAAGTGGAGATGAAGATCGAAATGTATAGAGACTATCTTAGGAATCGTAGTTGACGCAAAATAAATTCCTTTTATAGTGTTGATTTTCTGACGCCGATAGCCAGTTTCAGTAACAGATGAATCTATTATCGATTTAATTTTCTTTAATCAAACTTACAAGAGGAAAAACCTAGATATATTACTAACAACGACCAATATCTTTGTATAGAAGGTCTCCACTATTTCCAACTGTATGTGGAATGGGAAATCAATTACTTAAGACAGATTAAGAGGAAAGAAAGGAAAACCTATTTCATTCAGGACATTTTCAAGCTGGAGCACACACACGCACACTTGGACATGGATATATTCGTTTTGTCTTTTAGATATAAACCTGTAACATAACACAATGCTGTTGTTGTTGTTGTTGTTGTTGTTATAACTATATATATATATAGGTAGTAAAAAGCCTGGAGGTGATCTTTCCAAAGAGAGAAAATCGACTGAGCACGCAGCACCTGATGTCCAGGCGTGAGAACCCTAGGTATGCGGGTGTACGTACAATATGACCTTTGGCCACAAGCGTGCCATCTCTATCTTTCTCCATCTTATCATATTCGTAGATTAGATTATCCTTCAACGGATGAATGGCGTCATTTGATGTATATGATGTCCTTGCATGGTTGTAACTGACGGGCCGCCCCGTTGCACGTCAACTAAGATGCCCCAGAGGAATACAGTGTGAATACATGTAGGGTTGCTTCTATAACACATCTGTCTATCATTTTTTCGATTGTTGTTGTTGTTGTTGTTTTTGTTATTTTATTTTATTTTATTAGTATTCGGTATATTTATCCTTCTCGTGAGAGTGTAGCCTAAGGTAGATTTATATTAGTCGTTATAATTTCAGCGGCGCATCTAATGATGGGAATTGGGTTTTATTGTTCGTAACAAAAAAAAATAGTAGAACTTTTGACTAATCACCAATTCAACGATAATAAATAAATAATTTTTAAATCGACAGCCTAAAGGTCCATTGTTTTCTTAATAGTTTTTTATTTCGTCTAAAATTAGAAATTATAATTTAATCTGAATTTCAGTAGATCAATTGAGCCGATGCTGTCTTATTAAGCATTGATAAATCAACCGATGCACGTCCAATTATACATTGCTGTTATAAATTGTAATGCCGTCAAAATCAACTTCTGCATATACGGTCAGTCAGCATCCATAATTTACGAGAAAACCGTAACAACATTGCCTACCCAGTAGCCAAACATGATTTAAGCTATAGCGAATATAATATGTATGTGGTGTATATACCTATATATGTACATATATATAGACGATTTCACCTATAATATATTACCCGGTTGGACACATCTAAATCGTACTTATTGATGGTATCTGAAACGGTTTTTTCCCGGTGTTTCCTGAAAATATCGAGATGAGGGAAAAAAATGGTAGTGAACCCTATAAAAATCCTTAGCTATGCGGTTTTTTGGTGATCTACACCACCGGAAAAAAACTCTGCATATCTCACTAATATTAAATCTTTTATTGGGAATGACTTTTGAGGCTGACCTTTAGATATATCAACCAATGCTGCTGATGTCAGCATGTCTATCATCAATCATAATTGCTATCAATGATAAAAGATGAAATTTGTAATTATCAATCTAAATGTTTGATTGTCATATATCGCAACATTTATTTGTATTTTTTTTTATAAACGGATCCCGATATGTATGGTGTGACATTAAAACACACCAGTGTTATATGGAGGATTTATGAACTTTAACACATGTGGTAGCCATTCATGGCAATAAATATTGGGATTCTTTTCATCTGTTTGTTTTTAAATCAAAGCTCTGATAACGTATTAAAAATGTTATCCGATTTGGCTCTATTACACACATTTTTCTTATTTGAATAATTGTGTTATAATTGTAGAATTTCCAGTAAAGTTCTACAAATTTCGCTTTTTTTTTTGTGCAAAATGGTACACTATGCAGTTTTAGGATGAAAATAATACGTGCTGGCATTTGCTGAAGTAATTAAAAATCTATTAAGTCGCCATATGGGGTAGTTCAAAGTGAGACACACACACACACACACACACACGGAGAGAGACAGAGAGAAAGGAGACTTTAGAAATGATTCCCATTAAATTAAGAACGTGTAACGAATATATCCAGCCAACTATCTATCGATCGAGGAGTGGAAAATTCTAAATTACATAGAAGGGTTGAAATTAATGGAAACCAAATGAATATCGGAATTATCATTGCTTTCCATGACGATTGTGGTTTTTGTTTTTTTTTTGATTTTATACTCGACAGTTTTCCAGGAAATTTACCCATAAGTCGTATATTTTGGAATTTTATTGGTTTCCTTGTAAATTTTATTTGTCTCTTTCATAAGTACCTAGTTTTTCCACATTTATGAATCGTTGGTTGTTTATTATCTTCAGAAAATGAAATTTCTGGTTTTCCTTTCCAATTTATCTTGTTTCCAGAAATTGTGTCAACTATCCTTACAAATTACACCTTCCTCGCAAAAATCTCTCTTATCCCGTGTAATTTTATAGTTTTGATGTCCTTCTCTTAGAAATGGTCTTAGGCTGCTAGATTAAGCATACGCTCTTCTAGAGTTAGTAGAGATCTAATCGTTTCCCCAAGCTAATAGTTTGGTCCTTGCTTTATGCCAAAACTTTTCCCCAACAGCTGTATGTATTAAATGAAGACTTGATGATTCGAAATGTGATTCTATCGAGACAATTGAAGAGTTAAATATTATTCATCACATACACTCATGAATAAAGCTTAAAATTATAAAAAAAATCCATTTTATTATAATAATGCAATAAAGAAAATGAAATAACTCCATAATAGAACATCTTATGATGAGATTATAATGACTATCTAGACGAAACATCAACAACTAGCACAAGTTATATCAGCCTTTCCACACCATTTGCCCATAGACACTCTACTTCACGAACAACAGAAATCATTATCATAAAAAAAACACACACACACACACACCAAAAACAGCTAATGATCGAAAAATTCGAAAAATTTCGCAATTTATTCAAAAATATTTTAAATATTCACACAAAATATAATTTAAATTAATTCGTTTTAAAGTAGGTAGGTGTGTTTGTAACGATTAGAGGATAAGTGTGACTGTATAAATAACAATAATAATTCTTATCTAAGACATAATTAAATCGAAATCCAACTAAATTTAGCTGTTATATTATCAATTTCGTCTAATTTATTCAAACTGTTTTTAATTAATTAATTTGTAAATAGTACTGACACGAGATGGGGAATTTGAATTAGATTCTTAATTAAGATTGAATCCGGTTCTGGTGGCTTGTCGGTTCTCTTGTCTAACCTAAATTTTATTATTATTGCACAAAATAATCAAATAACATTAACAACTTTACAATAAACTATTTAGTAGTTGCTAACTTTATATTGTTGAATTGTTGTTACTGTCAAATCTACGTTATATAGGTGTTTATAGTCCAACAACAATAATTGTCTTTGTTCATTTTTGGATGAATATTTCAACAACAATTTCCAACAATCGATTTCGATTGCCATTACTTGAATAGAAATGACAGTAGGTATATGTGGATGACTAAAAAATTCTTAATTTATTTATATTAATATTGGGTCATGACATTATAACCAACGTATCTATAAATTAATTAAATCTATTAATAATTCAATCTGTTCTCTATGGTTTATATCATAATTCTATAGTCTGATTTTGTATGTCGTATATGTGGGTGGTGAATGTAGGTTGGGCCAGTCACTTATCAATAATTTAACGCCTAAAAATTACAACTGTCAATTCCAAATTAATTTTTTTAAAAAAATATATATGCTGAAGGTGTATATAGAGTTTTTTTTCTTTTTTTTTTATTAAGTAAATCTGTAATGGATGTTCGAAATTATATTTCCCATAAAACAGCTCTAATTAGTCGTTATATATTCAACAATATTCAGCTCTATTTATTTATTGATTCGTGGGTCAGAATTATTAAAACAAATCAATACAACAACACAATATCGTTGTCGTTTGTTTTCTAAATATTAATTTATTAACAATCCTACCGTGCAAACAAATATTTGATTTTATCTTGTAGATTAATCATAAACTATAAAATTTAAAATCATTGGGATTTAGTCCATTCCATTATAGGAAGGTTGGATTGTTTCGAAATGCATGCTTAAATCTGTATAAGGGTTAAGGTAATTTTGTACGAGTTTACAAACGTAGTTATGTATCCTGCTGTTTACTCTTAGTTTGCTATTTGTTTTTTGCAAGTTTTCTGGAATATTTGTAATATTTTTGTGTGTATGTGATTCGATGCGAGTAATCAATAAATTTGTTTTTCTAAATATTTACTTAACAATTTGCAATTCTCGATTTCTCAAAATTTAACAAAGTTTTTTCGCTAGAGGCGTTTAAAGTTTTACGAAAAATACAAACGTAAGTGGAATTAAATATTTAATGATTAAAACCAATAATCAATAACGTGAATTATTTGTTATAACAAAGACATATACAATATATTGTTGTAATAACAAAAATAATATGAAATAAGAGGATTATTATTGTTAGAGAATACTGTGTTTGTTCAAGTAAATACAGTTGTAAGGATTATTTTTTACAGTTAGTGTAACTACAGTCTATATTTACAAAGACTTGTGATCAAAAGAAAAGACTGAGAGACTACCACAATATAAAAGAAACACAAAAAATCAAAAAAGAAACATCCAAATCCTTAAAACAAAAAAGAAAGCCACTGTGTTTCTGCAAGTATGTTATGGAACATTTTGATACACTACTTTGTATATCCGTAAGGTACTTTAATCGTAGTCTAAATTGTTGGTCAACTTAGAATCGACCGTTTGTGATAATTTCGAACCCAACAGTTTAAAATAATCAAGTCTTCCTTCCTTAGTAAAAATTGCCAGTTATAAAATCTAAAACTGGTCTTTGAAAAGGTAATGATAGTGTGTATCTCAACTGCTAGATTAATGACAATATTTACAATTTTCAAATTACGGTTATAACTTTGATCGACTAATGAAATCAAGTGATTTTGTCGGAAAAGTTTAGGACACACAGTTCAGGTAGAATTCTTTGAAAAACGCTTTAAAAAAACCTTCAAAATTATATACAAATCCCTCTGATAGATATCTTAAAGTTCTAATAGACACGCTGTTGTTACCGATTTTATCGAAAAAATTTTAAAAGTCGCTCAAATATTCCCAAGTAGTATGGGGTGATGGTGTTACAAGCAATATGTATTTCGACTCCTTGGTCAGCCAACTTCTTAAAAAAAAAAAAAACACTCACCATATGTTTATTATGCCCGAGGTAAATATAACCAATGTTTTCCTCTTCACTGTGTCATTATGTAATTATAGAACATTATTTCTGTCGAATCGAGACACCACATCAAAAAGATATACACTAAACAATTTGAATTTATTATTTAGCATGTGTCGAAGTCGAGCATTCCTACACTCCCGGCCAGTTCATTAAATATTACCTTTGGACGAACGATCGATAAAACTATAAACCTGAATAACAATAATGAAAACAACAAACGAAAAATGAAATAAAAACAAGAAGAGAAAATCGGGCACATATATACCTATGTTACATATTAAAATATGTAAAATACAAAGCTGTCGTTGTATGGTAGTATGTATAAGTAATAATTATGTTGTAAAAATTATGACTGCTCTACTAAACAACAATAAAAATCATTTAAATATTTTACAACCGCTACTTTAACAAAAATTACTACCAAAGTAAGTAATTGCTACCGGAAGGAGATTGTTTTTAATGAGTCCGTACCTTAGCCAACCGTTTTACAACATATTTTTCACGAATTGTGGAAACGTGCTATACTAATAAAAAATGACATAGAATTGTATTTCACAGTCCACACGCATATAAAACAATTATGATTCTTTTTAAACATGTACGAAAATATGCTTAAATAGTCTTTTTGTGTGTGTGTGTGTGTGAAAGTAGACACACAGAAATCTTGTAATTGTTTAATAGCGGGGTAATTTTCCAAAACAACACGTACCAGATTGACGAAGAGGTGATACCCTAGAGACTCGCCAAAAGGGTATAAACCAGGATAATTTCACCCAAACTATATAGGTAGTTGGAAATGGAAGCTTGAAACAAGTACCATTGAGGTCAGTGTCTCTTATATACGTCCCTCTTCTTCTTATTCTTCTATATATATATATATATTTTTTTTTTGAGAAGTTCTTCTACCTTGAGGACAACCCGATGTCTTCTGAATGTTAATCACAACATTGCATCTCTCTGGTTCATGAATAACGACTTTACCTTCAGGCGGATTATTTCGGTAAATTTAGAGGCCTAACATCTATCTACACATATCCAGGTCGATGGGTGTTGTTTTTGTTGTTGTTGAAAATATTATCAACACGATAATTTAGTAAAGTAAAAACAATAAAGAATTGCTACTTTATGGTGAATTAAGATGTAGTTGAATTGGGGGAAAAACAACAACGTTAAAAGAATTTTAATCTACTGGTTGATAGCAAGATAAACATCAATAAATGGTTGGAGAAGAAAATGAAGAATTTTTTTTGTTGTTAAGAAATTATCAAAAGATCTATATAGTTGTGGGATTTCTCTTAAGAAATACCAGTTGTTTTTTTGCTCCGTTACTCCACTGTTTCTGTGGTGCGTAATAAGCATTAGTGTTTCTGTTGTAGACGTTCTAATAACAAAACATCTGATTTCGGTCAATTTATTGCTAATGTTTATCGTCAAACTGACTAATTCTGTTTGAAATTCCACGAAAACATCTGTCATTTTCATTATCTTTCAAAAATAAAAACAAAGCTTCTTCTTTTTCTTCTGTATAGCTCTAGCTAGCATTCATAAGAAAAGATCAAAGCTTTGTCGTTTGTTGAAATTTTATCTTTTAAACATTTCTAGACTTTTTTCCAAACCTCTCTTCAGTTGATTGGGTAATTTTTGAACATAATCTTGAAAAAAAAGCTCTCTTATTATAACCGAAAAATTGCCTGTAATGAACCATAAAAATTTGATCGAGCAACATTATAATTCCAACCGGAGTCATGTGGAGTAAGAAAACGTATGCAAATTGGTCATTAAATTGCTCCAACAGTAAGGTCAATAACAAAAGTTATGAGCAGACTAAAAACTGTCCATATTCCAACCAGCGTCTTTTTGTCGCTGCCACACAGCTTAACGCTATAAATTATGAGTACTTAAGTTCTAGAAGGACATTTATAATACGCATAAGAATGATTTCAGCTTCTAGTCTATACATTTAGCTAATGATTGTTGGAATCGTTGGAAAAAATGTTGTTTTTCTTTATAGATTTAGAGGGAAAATGTTGTTTTGTATATACGTACATAGAATACGAGTCTATTGTGTGTCGATCGTTTGAACAGGACGTATAAACGTGCCCATTTCGACATTATTATTTAAAATAGATTGTCGGTAAATATTTCAACATTATCCGTATTTTATAGGCAATGTGTTCAATCAGGAATGTTAAATAGCATCGAACATTTAAATATACCGAATACAAAGTACACATACAATTGATGTTTAAACAAAATAAATACGCGACAATCTTATCTTTAGGACAGTGAATAGAGGACGGTATCTTTTCAGTCTTTTCTACCTGTTTAAACATATATATGTGTATGTTTGGATATGTGTTGGTTTTTATAATGCCTTATACATGCAACTAAAGAGTAGGTACGATGCAAGGTGTATCATATTTTATCGTGCTACTGTAGAAAAGGTGGCTCGTAAATATAAAAGGCGGCACCCGGTTATGGTGGTTATCTTTTTATTTTGCCTTTTCAAAATGCAACCCATTTAGTAAATAACGTCAAGTTGAATCGTTGCAACGATTTCAATTTCAATAGAACAGTTTCTTCACATAGGAAAATCATAAGAGATTTTTGTCGTATGAATCAAAATAATCCTCAACTTCACACTAAAGTTCAACTGTTTTATCAAAAGAGAAGCGGTTTTATATTTCTTATCTTTATAACTTTGACGATTCTAATAATAAATCTTTATTTAACTAGTAACATAAATTATATTAAAATGAATGGGAAATGAACTTGTCTTTAACTAACTATTCAAAATGATTTAAATTTATTTAACAAGCAACAGAAGAAATAGGAACGACAAAAATGTTTAAATAAATTATAAAGACCTTAATAAAACTGTACCTATAAAGGCAAATAAACCTCAACTATTCCGAAACAAGTAGAATTAACAGAATTAATTAGTGACATTAACAAGAAATTCTGACTTTTAAAACTTAACTCATTCTTCTACGTAAATTTATACGATCAGATTACAGTGAAAACAAACCAGGTTTGAAGCAATAGTGGCTGTACTCTCTACTAAGATTAAACTACCGTCCGTTATAGAGAGGGGAATCTCTTGAGATGATCTAAAGCTCCGTTCAAGAGGTATTAGAGTTCTAAATCATTTCTTCCGTTCTCCATTAGTTTGAAGAATTTTTAGAAATCTCCACTGGACCACTATCGAAACATTTCAAATATTCCCCAGTTTCCTCTTACATTCTTTTATAAAATAAAATTCGAAATTTGTAGATAAATATTGCGTGATAATCATTTCATTCTTTCGACCACACGTCTTCGGACTTTTCGTCTTTTTTGTTTAAATTAATTAAAACCGAAGTTGTATATTAATCGCCAGTAGGAAGATGCTCCCAGAAAATTCAAGATTTTTTTTATTAATAACAGGTGACCTGTCTAATTAAGTAGAATATTTATCTTTTGGAAGTTATCTGATGTAATCACCTGTCTAGTTTTCTCTAGTCAACATTCAATATTTATCCAAACTACAACTATCTGGTTCTATTTTGGTTAATTAACTTGAGAAAAAAAAAACTGATGAAAGTTTATTATAAATTGTAACAACTGAAAATTGTTACAGCCTGCCCTCTGAAATCTGTTAAATTCATAATCCTGGCATATCATGTGTATTCGTGTTTCAAACCAGATGTTTCCGTTCCTGTTGGAATTCTTGATAAATAGATTGTATTTTAAAAACAAAACGATAAGGAGCTTTGTGTATTGAAACATAAGAAACTAAGCAAGAATGTTTCGTTTTTTTCTCATCATCGTCATCATCATCATCATCATACTCCTCATCAGATGACACATATGATATCTGTGTTTGTTTGTACATACTTCAACATATATTATGTGTGAACCATATCTTTTTTGCTTGTCGTACAATCGTTGAAAGGAGCTTTTCAACATAACCATCTTTCATAGTAAACGACACATGTATCTCTACGTATATAATACAGATGGAGAGACAGAAAAAGCAATGAAACTGATTCAAATTAAATTAACTTCTGTGTTGTTTCTATCGATGTGTGGATAGACAGGATAATTGTTGTTATTGAAATTTATAGGTCGACATTTCAATTTATTCAGTCTCTTGATGGTTTCTAAAAATAATTATTTAATAGTGCTTCCAGAACTAAATCAAGTACTTTTATTTTAATGCATGAACCAACCATTAATTTTATGTGTATCGTGAGAATGTTGTTTTGTGTGTGTTTATTAATATTCATGCTAGGAAATGCTTTTTTTCTGCTTCTTGGAAAATCGGTGGATAGTTGAAATTTTTTTGGTTAATATTGTTGGTAATTTACTTAGGAAACTATAACTTGTATTCTTGAAATGTCTAGATCGCGATTTCGATCTTTTTATACGTTATCTACTTAGTTTGTCGGCCTAAGACAACAAAAATTACTTTTGGTCTGTTTCCGAGACAGTCTTGATCTCGATTACGATTATTTGCTTTCATGGAAATCGGTAAACTGCGAGACTGTCGACACTTTCTGGCAATCTAGATAGAGACCGAGACTCGTTGAGAATATCATAACATGCTTAATAAACAGAATAGCTTTTTTTAGGAAATAATTTTTTTTTGGTAAATGGTGGAACGAATTCCGTCCAATTATCCAAATTTGAAATCAGGACTAATTTGGATTAAGTGATGCATTTAATCTATTTAATAGTTTAGAGGAAATTCACATAATTGTGTAACTCCCCATACAACTTTGGTTTAAAAGCATTCAACATTACACATTTGAGAACTTTAAAATTCTGTTTACATGAAATTTTCAAGATTAATTTAAAGCACACAACTTCATTAAAACTATACTAACAACAAAGACACAATTTTAATAAAAACCTAACCAAATTCAGAAAAAATAAAGCTGTATGAATAATTAAATGGTAAGAGTGTAGCTTTATTAATTTTCCACAACTGGAATAGTGGCCAGAAAGGAACATCTGTGGATATATACCTAAGCTACCCCAAGTTAAATTTTAAATATAAGCAGAATTTTAGCAAAACCATCCACTTTAGACCTCTATAAATTCTACAAAACAAACAAAGACACACTATGTTGGTGTAGATTAGAAGATATTTATTTATGCAATAATAAAGAAAGAGTGAGAGACAGTTTGGCCGGATTTTAGTGGCAAATTACATTTCACGAGATGAATACAAGATGAGCTGGATTAGTTACTAGATGACAGGTGGCTGGAGTACCTACAAATCGTTTTTGTTCTTTTTTTCTCTCCAACTCTTGATGTAATAATTTTATTCTACGTTCATTTGAAACTATCACATAAATATTACCCCAAAATGCTCAACTAACATTTCTAGTGCAATTCAGATGCAGTACATTTAACCACTTCCTGAAACCGAGTGAAATGTAGTGATTTGCAGTAGAGCAAATCGCTCTTATTCATTCTCTAACTTTAAATGTTTCGTACATTAACTGTATCATTGTTCAAGTTTATAAATTTTGTTTCAACTACAATAATAATATCGATCAAAAACAATAACAATAACATTAATTGTTATTATCTGGAATGGAATATTTGTTGAAATTGAAGTTTGGGGAGATTTTTATTTTTATACGCTAACACTCCACTCTATTAATCGATAAAATAAAGCTTCATTTTGTCATTTTTTCGCACAAATTCTCTGTTTATTTTTAATTGTTGTAATTCTTGTGTTACACAACAACCAGCGATTTTACCATTTGCTTGATTGTTTTCCTATTTCGAAAGCTTCCATTAAAGGATTATGAAGAACAATAAAAGCGGAAAATAACAGCCAGACAGACACATGATTGTGTGTGAATTCTATACAGGACTTTTTAGCCACTATGAACTGGAATAAAACCACCCTCTCATCTATCTATCTATGTATCTACAACTGCTAACAATCTCTTCATCTCAAAACATACCCCACTCTGCCAATGCGTAATTCTGATAGACAACAGTACGCGCCCCTTGGCTCTCTAATGTTTTAATCCTATTTTATTGCAGATTTTACCCCTTTTCTGCTCCGTTGCTCTGTTGTTACTGATGTAGATTTATGCTGTAGGCTCAATTCTCAATTAAATTCCATCAGCAGGTATTTTTCTAATTTACTTCTATCTTATTTTTGTCAAATGATATATTTTTTTCTAAATAAATTAATTGAATACAAATCAGATTATAAAAATACAATTATACCGGATTTTTTGTTTGTAATTAAAAACGGTTTACTGGTTTGTCGAATGATAAATACAGTCTAAATTACATTTTTATTACACCAGATTAGATTCGGCTGAATTACACGAAATAGAAAACTATAAAATTGTCAATGGTGAATCTAGAAATCATTAAAATTGATTCATTTATCAAATCAAACGGTGGGAATACTTCAACTTGTTAGTTTGTAAATCATATTGTTTAAAAAACCCATCACACGATTTTCAACTCAATTTTATGATACTCTGTCACCAATAATACGTTTTTCTTTTTATTTTGGAACAATACCAAATTCTCTTTGGTTGTTTTAACGTGTAACAACAACGAGTCAACAAAATAGAATAAATCTCAGTTATAAAATACAGTATTTTCGTGTAAATTCTGGCAAGAATCACGATTTTATATAGCAAACACGAATATAGCATAACTAATAAAACAGTGAATATTATAAAATAATTATTATACTCTAGATATTTCTGAGGTATGTTCGAAAATACATTGACAATATTAAAATTTAATGGTATAGAAATAGGGATTTCAACAAATGCCAAATGTTGGTATTGAACTTTGTCGAAATACATCAAATAATGGAAAGTTTAACCCTTTGAGTAGTGTGTTAGACTACTTCAGTTTTATACATTGATTGAATCTTAACAGTTATTTAAAATTTATCAGATCAGCCTCTATTTACTTTACTAAATGGGTTTGTTATCAATAATTCAGTTTGGAAATTCTTGTTTTGGATCCGAGTCGATAGTTGATCGAAATTTGCGAAGTATAAAAGTAACTTGACTACAACAGTTTCAAATGAGACTTATCGTTAACTTATGTACGTTCAACTTAATTTATTTTTAATTCCAATAAAATGAAACGAGTGAAGTTTCTGAGGTGAACTTTTACCAAAACACTATTCACAATTCATTCGATTGAATAGCTGTATAGTTTTAGAAAATGGAAATTTAATAAGAAAAACGAAAACTCAATTAACTTGAATAAATCACCCGAACAAACTACTGTCATGGCATATTCTAATTAACTACAGTTTCTTTGAAATGTTGTCTTGAAATTGGTTTCTATTTTATTATAAGGATTTATCTGACAAACTATAATATAATCATTTCTGTTTAATTTAGTTGAAATCAACAAAATAGAAATTAATCAGAATTATTGTCGTTTAAATGAATAGCTTTTTTTGAATAGAAAAACAACACAAAAAAAAAACAACGACAGCTAATTAAGTGTCTGTTGTTGTTTAAAAATTAAGTGTGACGCTCTATAATTGGAATGTAGTGGATTTCCTCCATACACCTAATTTACCATCATGTAATTGTGAAATAATAATGTGTAGCAGTTGATTTTTATTTAACATCAATGTGTGGGAAGTAGTGTGTAATAATTGCGGTTTCGTACAGTAACAAGATCGTTAACATTAGGTAAATTCCCTTAACTTACCCGACCACAAAACGAATAAAATCCTATAATAATACTCGCTAACTCTACATACATATATACATACATACATATACTGTAGGTATATTTGTGAATATGCATTGCAAATATAACGTTAAAACCGTTTCCAATTAGCCACGCCAATTCCGTGTTCAACAATCATTGCTTAATCGTACAGGTATATGGATTAGGGGCTTTAACAATTAACTTTGACCATAAAAATTTAATTTATTATGGCACGTCTACTACAACACAAACATAAAATGTTGAATCATTTTTCAACATTTTTTTCTTCTTCTTCTTCTTCTTTTTCTTCTTCGATTTAAATGAATCGACTGTCAAGTGCACGAATGTTTCTGGTGAATTTTCAGAAAAGCCGTCATATGGACGATTAGTATTCAAACGGTTCTTGATTGTACGCTTCATACTTTCTATATCGTGGTGGAGATCTCGATATAATTAAGTCATAGAAATGAATGATCAGTTCAGAAACGTTCATATCTCGTCTCCCAGTAGAGATCCAGTCCTTCAAGAATTATCTTATTGGTCATTAATTTTAAGATGATGATGCTGCTGCTGCTGCTGCTGCTGCTACTGTTACTGCTACTATACAGCTACAATTATTATAATAGAAGCTCGAAGATCGAACATTAAAAACACGTAAAACAATTACCCTAAAATAGTGTTAAACACTCACTGTAAATGGAAGAAAATATTTCGAATTTGGGAGCATTCTATAATGTCATGAAAACACTTGAGTTTGATCTATGGCCTTAATGAGGGTTCCAATGGTAACATATGTGTGTCAAATACTCCTGACTTATTTAAGATAAGCTCAAGTATGGTTTGATTTAAAATAGAAGGCGCCGCTGAATAATTACAGCGTACGTTTCCATTGAATGGCTTCCATTAAGATCGTCCTATCGGGACTTCTTTTTAACAAACATCATCCGACCGTCTCTCTTTCCCCTTTATTTCGATCTTTGTTTATTTCTTATAGGTATAGGTATATGTATAAGTATTTCTGTTAACATATTGTAATTGGACGGTTTTTTTGCTCAGACACGTACACGGTTCACACAGAAATCAATTTACTTTAAATTCTATCACGAAGAACGAGCAGTTTTTCCACAAATTTTGGTAATTAAGGGAAACGCATTTTTCTGTAAATTATACGATGGTCAAACTATAGATTTGAATGTTTATTATATAATAGTTGAACAAACTAAACAGGCTTTGATATATCTAGTTTGTAATAAAAGCAACAACGTTGGAGTGTTAAAATAGATAGAATTTTAAATTTTTAACAAAAATGATATAAAAGAAACAAGAATCAAGTCGTAAATTTATATTTCAGCCGACAGACTATGTGTATACCTATATACACGAAACAGTTTCATATTTGTTCTAAATTTGAAATATTGATATCCATTATACATATACAGAATGTTTGCGTGCAAGTTTGTCTCAAACGATCAGCTCATTTACTGTCAATTTGGAGCAATTTCATAGCTTTAAAATATATATCTTTAGATCTTCAGATATTATCCAATCATTATAAATAATCATGGGGAAGTTTTTATTGTTTATTATTGCTAAAAATAACAAAAATTCCGTGATTATTTATTTATAAATCTTATAATATACTGCAGGAGTTTAATAATCAATTACAACAACTTTTTTTATAGTAATAATGTTGAATAATATCGTACATTAAATGGAAATTGATCAATAAAGATAAATTAAATTCGATATTGGGACAAGAGAGATTTTTCTGATCGTGACATGAATATTACCGTAATAATGGAAAACTTGTATGAATTACCTTTATTACACGATACAAGATGATTTAAGCTTAATCTTTATAAAATATTTACTTTAAACGCTGCATATAAATACAAAATAACAATCATTTATGTTACAAATAAACAAAAATCAATGGTATAGTTACAATAAAAATTTAAACGTCATAGAAGAATATATAAAATATCAATATTGGCAGACACGTTATTGCTTCAAATATTACAAAAATAACATAACAAGATTGTCGATAAACTCCAGTTTTTATGATCGTGTTGTAATTCTACGATATTTCCTACTGTAGATTATTGTTTGAATAATTTGTTTTTTCTCTTGTCGTAAATAATTTCTGAATGGTTTTCAATTTTTCGCCATTAATATCCGACAAATTTGAATGCTTTTGTAACGAGTAAAATGCTTATTAAAAATCGATAATGAAAAAACATTTTTTTTAATGAATAGGTATCGGCTGCTCCTGTTGCTGCTACTACAATTTTCTTATAATAACATGAGAGCATTAAACAACTTTCATGCTCGAATAGATTTTGTTGTGTTAAAACGACTAGAATCACCATGACTAATTCAAATTTTTCACTCTGAATTGAAAACTTATTCAAACTTACACGTTATGCATACAGGACCGGCTTTAACGTTAATTAATCGCTTGAAGGCACAGTTTTCTTTTTTTTTGCGTCAAATTACAGCAATTCTGTCCGCATACCGTTATTTCAATACGTTACAATAGTATAAGCGTTTTTATTTACGTATACAAGAGGTCAAGGTGAAAACCACCCTCGAGCCGCTTCTGTATATGCGTTTGATTAATTCAAAACCAACTACTATACTCAAAAACTGGCTCCCCAACCTATAATATTGAACATCGATCATTGGGATAGAAATAACGTTCAGAATCATCAACCGTCATGATGGGCAGCAGTAGTAGTAATACGAATACTTGGAGGGTTCTTTATTTTATTAACCGCAAAATTGACTTATCTGGATGACTCGGTATGGTTGAGGCGGCTCGGCGTGACACGACCAAATTACAAAACATATATACAATAGAGGTTCGTGATGTCTATACGAATACACTTCTAATTTCATTATAACGTTCTTATTACAAACGACACTCTACGGTTGTGGCTATAAAACATGAAGAAAATGTTGTCAAGATTTTAAGAAAATACAAATCAAATATTTGTATTTTTTATTCTAGTCGTCTTTATATCAACATTATTATTGAATTCTGATCGTTGTTTCAAACTATTCAACACATAACTCAGTTAAACAATTCAATAAATCATATTCGACATATTTCGGATATTGTGTACCCGTCTATTTGTGGAATTTGATTCTCGATCAATATAATTAACGGCAAGTTCAATCAATAACATCAACTATCATTTAGATGTTGTTGTTTTTCGTTTTTCTTTCGAGAAATCAGTAGCTGTATATTGTAAACAGTCGGATAATGACTGATTTACTTTCTTGATGTATTACGGCTATTAAATATCTTATAATCGGCAGGTAGCGCCGTGTTTGCAATGCATGTCTCATTACCTACGCTGTACAAATTGATTCCCTGATGGGTTTCCCAATTTTTCAAATGAATCCTACAATCTTTTCAATATAAATGTAAGCAAAAGTAATCAATATATCGTATACACGAATATATCTTGGATTAATCTAGCGCACTTCAAAGAAACTACCTGAAAATATGAAGATTACAGTTTGTATTCTTACGAATCAATATCCAATCTTCTTCTTCTTCTATGTACCTAGATATAGGAATAAACTATTACTAATGTTTCTACGGTAAATTTTGCATGAAAATATCGATCTCTGATGATCCGCTTGGGAATTTAATGTAACCGATTGGTCTCTAGTGTGATTTAACAGACTCAGTAACGCATGACATTTACTTTAGAGAATAAGATTCTCACTCCTATTACGCCATTATTCCTTTCCCTCTTTTTTTCTTCTGTTCGTCCTTTTAAACAAAATATTGATCATTGGTAAAGGCCTATTAGTTTTTGTCATTTTTATGTTTATCTGTGTGTGTGTGTGTGTGTATATGTTCTGACAAATTGATCGGTATTTACGCTGAAATGGAGCAGTTCGTTGAAAGGTTCATTGTTTAAATGTCACCGATGAACAATGATAGGGAACAGGCTTTTATAAGACAACTGTATGAGACGTAAGAGGGATGCAAATGAACACGATGAAAGGACAAAAGTGTGGCGAATATAGCAGGTATATATACATAATCGACGCCCTTTTCCTTTTGATGCACCGTTCCAGCAAACACACCCTCATTTCTAAACAAAGACAATGTAAGTTTTACTTTAGAATTCCGCAATCTATTCATCATCATCATCATCATCATCATCATTAACTCTACCCCTAACTTGTTAGGTAGAAAGAAAGAGGGAAATATCGTTCAGTTATTAGAAATTCTATTTTAAATCGATTTATAGATTAAGTTTGATTCGATTAAGTACTACTGTTATCTAGACTAGAACATGTGTTTGTTATTCTTAATGCAATTTCCATCACGTTCTAATCTGTAACAGTAGTAAAATGGATATTTTTAGAAGTTTAAGCAATAACGGGAAACTTTCAAACACAAACTGCAAATGTAAGAATTGAGATCTACCGGAATTTCCATGATGATACAGAAAGCTTTCCTCCATTCCTTCTCTCTCGCTCTTATTCCACATAAAAGTCAAATCCAATGTATTGTGTTCGATTGCAATTCAGATTATTTCACTAAACTTACACCTGCTACCCAAACAGGATAATAACAATATTAATTATCCTTTATTGGTGGTGGATTATAAATTTTCCAACTTGGTTTTTATCGAAACGAATTAGTTAAAATCTCGATCTTTTATTATTATTATTTTTTTTTCCAACTCTCTTTCAATTATGTTTTGATTAGCCTTCACATTAAGAATCAATTAGGAATTTTCAACAACTTTATCAAAGAAGTTTTAATGCATAAAATCTCAAAATGTTATGGACGAAATGCATTAAAGCCATAATATATTAAAACTTAAAACCTGTTTTTATCCATCACTGAAAAGCTCAAAGAGACCTCTCTATCGTTTCTAAATAATTATAACGATGATAATAAAAATAAAGAGTCCGTGACATAATTTTATAATATAGAGTTTTATCGATTCCGTAGTCTATGCTGACTGGGACGACTTGACTTCAAAGCAATAAAAAGAAAAACGACGACAATTGTCGACCTAAATTTCACAAATTTTCTAGAAAATAGAAAACATTCCAACTCTTACAAGTACGAAGAGATAAAATCGTTTGTTTGTTGATTACCAATATTTGATATTGGTATAGGCCAAGTTGATTGATCTAAAATAGACTGGATATAGGTAGAAATCTTCAAATATTGACTAGTGATAATAAGTTTTTCTACTTCTAGTTGTAATTTATATTGAGTCAGTACTAATATTCTTTTAACTAAAATATTTAAGGGCAATATATTACAAGGCGATAAAATATCAGACCTATATGTGTATGTTACAGCACATTCGTAATTCATTAAACTAGAATTTATTGGATAAACTTTTGACATTACTGGATCTTTTCCATCTTTTGAAATTTTACTGTGAAACTTTCTGAACTAGAAGAAGAGAAAAAAAAATGAATTAAAATATAATAGCAGATGATATCTTCATATGGAAGAGAAACGCTAAATTCGGATCCTTGATATGTTTCTAGATAGGTATGTTAATATGGACGTTTAAAAACGCATCATGTATAGAATACCTATGTAGAAATTATTGCATAGTCACGAACAGTTGAATAGGTAAATAAGCACACACGGGGAGAGATGAGAGAGAGAGATAGAGAGATAGAGAGAGATATTGTGTTTAGGCTTAGACGTTGTTCAAGTCATGAAATATGACAATTTATAAAATTAATTTTGATTATTTTGATCGGTTGCAGAATTGATAAGATCTTTTTAAATTACCTTCACAGGGAATTGTTGGATTATAACTCAATTTGTTTTATAATAAACAACAGAAACATTTGGATTGATTAATGATATTATAGTTGTCCTACAACGACTGGTTTTCAAACAATGACCATATAAATGGCATTTGATCGTTGCCATTAGTGGTATAATGAAAATTCCAAACGTTCATCATTACAGAATTATAAAAATTCCAATTCAGCACAATAAAATTGCCGATAAATACAAGAATATAGTTTACGATGTCTTTATTGCTTCTCATACGAGTTTAGAGTCATAGTGGGATGACTATAAATTAAATAAGATGCTATGATCATTTATTATAACAATTTTGGAAATTTACTAGTAAGAACATTATGGTGTAATTGACATAAATAATTAAAATTCCCAAATTTCTAATACACAGTGTAATTTTATTAAATTGTCTTCATCTAACTTTATTACTTCCAGACTATAAACTTAATAAATTTGTTAACTTTTCATAATAACAACAACAACAACAAACAGGAGAACAACAATGTTCTCAGTTAAGCACCCACAGTTGGTTTTTATTGTATTCCACATAAATTCTAGCCTCTTATTGTTAGTACCAGTGTTATTATTTTTTTGCTGTAACATTTTTTTGTCAGAAGATTTCATAAAATTTCACAAACATTTGTATTTAGAGAGAGAGAGACAGCGAGACGCAGCAAATAAATAGAATTTATCGTCATCATTTTGAAATTGAAGAAAATTATTAGATTTATACGATGTGACAATTTTCATTATTTGCCATCGATAAATCTTATTCAGCTAGAATTGTGTTTTACCCCCATAAATTACTGGTAGATGATTGGAATATGGAGAAATGATAGAGCGCTTGCTTGAATACCATGTGACTTACGTAAACGTACACTGTCATCCTTTTCCATTATTGTACTAAATTATGCGGATACTTTGCCCCAATGGATAATTTCGGTGGAGTGTCGTTGTCTTGAAATTATGCCAACTGGAGCAGGAATGTCGTTATCATAAAACAATGAACCGCTACTAGGAAAAAAGGGGTTAGAAAATTTAATAGTGTTTTCACCAAAAATATCAGCCCGTTATTCGGGAATTATAAAAACATCATTATCGTAAATGTTAATTATTTTATAATAACTTTCTGTGTGTTTATAAATATAGCGGTTTTTGTTTGTAACGTAGACAACAATAGGTGAAAAAGGATAAACAAGAAAATGTAATTGCCGGGACGCGCCGTAATAATAAAGACAGAGGATATCGTCTATACTACACCTACACTTGGATCTTTTGTAATTACAAATCGGTGGAGAGATGGGTGGGTAATAAGCACAAAAATCGAGAGGTGTATTGTATTTTCACAATTTCTGTCTTTTGCTTTTATTTTGTAGGCGGTTTCTGATACGTTTTAATTACAATAAAGAACCCGCCCTATACCTTATAGGGTTTCATATATGAAATTTATCGTTATTGTTGTTCAAATATTCAGATAAATTCTTTGAAACTTCCATACATACAATAACCACTGATGATATATGAAAAACACAGTATTTTAATCTATTTCGTACAATCTAAAAGGGGTGCATTATTAAATTAACGTATTAATAATAGCGGTATAACATTGACAGTTCCTCGTTATCAAACTGTTAAATATAATCCATATTCATAACAACCTATGACTCATAATGGTTGTGTTATGATATTTTCGTATGACGAACGAAATTATTGGTCTTGAAGGCTAGTGGTAATTGTTGTTGTTATTTTAACAACAGGCTTGATTATGGTGGTGAAATTTTTCAATTATCGCCGACTTGATCAGAATAATGGTAATGTGAAAATTTAATAAGGAAAGCACCGCCACTAGTTAGTCTTAAGGAAATATCTCTCCTTTTTTGAATTAAACTAAAAGAAAAAAGTATAAGGAGAGCTTATGTTCTACTCTAGCGGTGCATTAATTCTAATCGTATTGAAGAGAGGAGAGAGACTTGAAATTAATTTTAATTGACACGTCTCGAGGATTATTCGATTGATTGAAACTGTATTTGTATCAATTCCTTAATAAGAAAAATTGTAATTTATCGTTAGAGAAACTTTACCAATTCTTCACAGCAGTAATCTATCGTTTATTTGTTTTTTTTTTCTCTTCTGTTTTGTTAGAAACGATATGGGAATTAATATCGAAATTTGTTCATATGTCTCAATATTTGAACAATTTTCTTTTACAGAAAAAAAGAACATATAACTAAAAGTTTTGTATAACAAAAAAAAAAACAAAAAATTAAAGAGAAGATCCGTGATGATTGTACAAATGTTAGGGGTTGTTTTCTGTACAGTAGACGTATGATTCTAATAAAATAATAAAACTTGGGGAAATTTTGATGAAAAGTAATGCAATTAGAATACACAAAACCGGTCTCGGTCCATACTTGGAGGCAATATTTTGATTTTGATTGATGACGGAGCCTCTCTATACTTTATTAGATTATATCTGATATGATTACAATTGTGGTTGAAGTCAGCATACCGTGACTCCCACGAGAATTCATAGAAAACTCTATACTACATGTGTTTTTATATAAATTTTCTATATTTATACAAGTGAGGGTGGTATATGGTTATGGTAATTTGATTTTAACAGAAAATTCGGCTATAACGAACATCAATTTTGTGTGTGTGTGTGTGTGTTTTCATAAGTGCATACATATATGAATTAAAATCAAATAT
This sequence comes from Lydus trimaculatus, assembly GCA_037414755.1. Classification (NCBI taxonomy): domain Eukaryota; kingdom Metazoa; phylum Arthropoda; class Insecta; order Coleoptera; family Meloidae; genus Lydus; species Lydus trimaculatus. Next base: position 53,968 of record JAZBGY010000249.1, on the reverse strand, counting down.
GATTTTGGGTTTAGTTAAATGAACATCTGTTAAATTAAAAAGCATTCTCTCCGACATTTACATCACATGTTGTTATAAAAATGCAAGTTGGATATCTAATTATCAGCTACTGTTTTTATAGTTGGAAGACTTTACAGCAATTAAAGTATTATCCTTCATGCACGACTTTAATGCATCTTAATAATAGTCATTATAGCTTATAGTATAAGTTGTTATCAGTCAATGTAGATCTATCCGTATGTTGACTATACATACATAGTATAGATAGACGACTGTTAGGGTCTTTATGCTAATGGATTCTCAACCCAAAAACATCCGACTTTATTATTGTACAACATTCACATTAGATTATGTCTACGAATTTTCCAACATAAAAACCTAAAGTTTAACAAAAAGAACAACAACACAGAAAATCTGTACAGGGAAGCATATATTTTGCAAACTTAATTACAGTTCCGGCTATTTCCATACGGTTAGTTTTTCCCTTCTTTTTTTTAATGGAAAAACAACATTTCTACAAAATAGAGTCTAGTGAACTCTTTTAGAAAAAAAAAATTGTATGATTCATACAAAGATCAAATGAATCCGAGTGACTTTTTCATAATATACCAGCAACAACCACAACATTTCACCCTCTCTCTAGAGATTCTTTTGTTACACTGTGGATGAAAACGAACATGTGGGACAAGTCTTGGAAATAATTTTTTATGCCAACAACTATTACAATAAAAGAATAAAGTTTTATTTAAAATAATATAGAGAAATTGCCATCTAAATCATAAACTTCTCACGGATAAGATCAGATAATGTCGGTTTTATGGATTAATAATAGAATTAAGATTTTTCTATTCAAGTAACAATAAGAGATAAAGCATCAGAACAATTCCATTTGTTTCTGACAGTAGTTGATGTTTAAAAGAACAAAAACCCGATCGTATTGTTATTGAAATTCATTTCAATTACATTAAATTGAGAATTTCAACAAAACGCTATCCATAGAGATCGATCTGTCAACAATTTCCAACTATTCTGGCAATTCTCAAAGAGTCATCCGGGAAAATGGTTATTAGATTGAGGCAAACAGATAAAATACACAATATTACATTCAAATTTGGTTGATATGTTTAAATATTAAAGTCGCATGTCAATATCACTACAAACTACAGATTGGTGATTGTTGAAAATATTTTATTAGAGTTTCATGATTCTATAGCATCAAACTACTCGTATTATTTACCAGCTTGAATCTTTATGTCGACGATCGAACATAACTGAAGTAAAGATCAAGATCGAGACAGATTCTTTTATAGAACGGCCCTGATTTTTTGATAAACGTTATTGCTCGTTTTTCCTATAATAAACGATGAAATTGTTATAGCAATCTTTGATAATTTAACTTTAACTGTAGGAGACATTAGAATTTCGCCGAATCATAACTGACAAAGAAAAAAAAAACAGCACGTTATTTATATGACAACATATGGAGAACGATTTAGAAAATAATCCCCAGGAGGGATATTCGTCTCATTTATAAAACTCATTCTAATACGCAAAAAATTATTAATCAAATTTATAACGAAAATAAATTAAAATCGACGGCATATGTAGCTGATTATGTCAAACATTGTTTTTTAATTAATTCAGGGTTTTCCCTACCATCGGCGGCCACAGTTGCCATAAATATTATGAAAAAGATGAGAACACAGTTTTGGACACAATTAAAAACTGCATTGACATAATTTATTGCAAATAAAGGTGTTTACATGAGAGCATTAAAATGAAACTGCCATTTTTCACGATTGTTTTGGTAGATTTGCATAACGAGCCGAATTTCCATTTTGTTATGATTTTTATCTGTTTTTGTGTAACAATCTCCATTTTTTTTTTTTTTTGGTGTAGTTGTTAGCTGTTCAACAACAGTAATAACAACAATAACAACAACAGCAATTTACTGTTTCCACTCAAATTGTTATTTAACATTGTTTGTTTTTATAGGTTGCACTTTTTACACACAATGATTCCAATAATAATCATTGATTTATAAGCTTTTTAATTAAACAATTTTTTCTGTTTGTTCTGCTATTTATTCCAAAGAACAATGTAATTCACTACAATGGGAGAATTGTTTGATTGACCGTATAAATACCATTTTGTATTATTCTAACATAAAATGGTTTAGTATAGGTAACAAAAGGGGACATGCTTAAACAAAAGATGGATACTGGATTCTCTGTTAAATTGTTGACCATCACACAACTATGTAATTCAAGAACGTTAATCCATTAGTAAAGTAGCCCTTATATGTGTACATAATTGTTAGAACGGTTTTGAACCTGAATAATAACATTGAAATAGGGTTCTTTGTCTTGGACTAACACTCTGAACTTTTACCTAGAATATCCCAAATCGTATCCCTTTGTATGTACATTATATAAAGTTGTTGCTCTGTTAAAACCAAAATGGACCCTGTCGGGCTAGGGGTGAAGTAAACAAGTTTGTCTTATTATCATAACTATCATCATCACTATTATTATTGTTATTATTATTATTGTTTTTATTACTATTGATCATATATGGGGTTTTTTTTTAAATTTCTATTCACAAATCCCTTTTCGCATTTAGAATGAGCGTGACAAACATTTATAATATTCTAGAATTGTTTATAATGATTAATACAACATTGCATGTGTATAATTTTCATTATAATCATTAAAATAACGAAACAATATATGTATTTTTAACTGTCTGATTATTGTTGGGGAAATTGTTTAGCAGCAGTACAAATAATAAACATCTGATGCGAAATTTAAATGCAATCGATTGTAGAGAGACAAGTTTCTTATCAATCGTCAATTTAATCAAATTACTCTATTTATTTCTCCAGTTTCAATTGAGGTAGATTTTCGTTTGTTCGTTCCTTCATTCGCTATAAGAGAACTGATTTGGAAATATCGCCGGGGAATCGTTGATTTGAAAAGAAAACGCTTGAAAGTGCACAATATAATTAGAAAGCAATTTTGACAATTCGTGGAAAACTCTTAAAAGATAGATTTAACGATGGAAATACAAATTTTAAATCTCTCTCCATCTATTGAAATAACTTTTGATTTAACGATGAAAATAAAATCTTCACGGTATGTCAGTAATAATAATAAAAAAAAAGTTTCTCAAATTCTTCCCAAGAATAACTTTTCAATCAACGTAAATTTTTGTCCATTTAATTATTAGATTTGGAGCTTTACAGTTGTCGCATTAGATTAGCAAAAGATCCCAATTTTCACCCTAATAAATGTTAATTCTTTTTTTGTTGTTGTTATTGTTGGTTGGAATTCTTCTATCTATACATCGGTCTTTATAACCTTTTCGTTTTAATTTAACTGTCTTCATGCTAGATTATAAAACCATTATTGTCATCACTATAACGCGAATCATCACATTGGGGAATAGTACAGGTAGAAAGGGCTTTAATCTACTCTAGATAGGGGAACCCTTCACTAATTTTTCAACAGATGTTCCATTCAACTAATATGAAATAATAATAAAAAAAAAAAACACTAATGACGAATTTTCATGCTCAACCTTCACAATTTATTATTATTAAAACCTTTTATACCGAAAAAAGGCTGTTAACAATAGAAACTATCTCTAGCCGTAAAATCGCTCTCATCTGTACCTACTATAACCGATTGTAAATTAAAATTTCCAATTTACGAAAGTTTCAAATTCTCCATACAGATTATTGTTATTAGAATTTTGGGAAAAGTTACATTGAATACACTACTCTTAATGCAATGTTTGCTGTAGTTGAATATCAAAATAGGCAAGTGATTTGTATTTCAGGAAAATTGAAATGTAAACCCGGATCTCGTTCCGATTTACCTTACAGCTATACCACCTACTCTCTAGGTAGATGTTATAACTTCAGTTCAAAGCTAAAGCTACGAATATATCCCCTATCTCTCGACCCTTCTGCATTAGTGTATCTTATATTACCATAAGCTGCAAAAAAATAAAAAAATAAACAAAACGTATTCACTAACAAATCCTTATCAAGAAATCTGAAATTATTTCAAATTATCACAAAATTAAATTGAGAGACTGTTAAGTATAAAAAAAAGCTACATAAAATTCGATTCAAAAGTATTAAAAGTTTTGAAAGTCCGTTATTGAGAGAGCATTAACATACACAAAAAAACGATTGAAATGATTAAAGAGAAGTTATTTCCACAATTCCGTTTGATTATATTTTGACTTGTCGACATTTCCCCGAACTGAATCACTAAAGTGGATTTCAATGTATTTTCATATACATATACAACCCCCTGCCCTCCTTCAAAACAATCCTATTGCCAATGACAAGCCGTCCAAAAAGAATTATTGACTATATCACTGTATGTACACGTACGGATAAAAAATGTTTCTCTCCCCCGCCAATATATATATCTATAGAGAGAGTATAATAGGGTGGAACACCACACACATGAAGAAGTGTTATGTATGGGTGTACAAATACGTATCACGTTGATATTGAATCGTTATCGGAGTATATAATAAATAACGGAAGCAATTGCGTGCTTATCGTTTGGTTAGTTGTGCTTGATCACATACAAGATTTCCTCCCCTGTTACTTTTGTTTAGATTGAATTTCATATCGATATGTGCAGTAATTTAATATTCTTAAATTTTTTTGTTGCAGAAGTCTCAGTAGGATCGGTAAGTTGGATTTTTCCAAAAAGGTTCATCAAACGTAATTTTATACAGCGCGTGCCAGATAGAACGGGAACAGTTTTCTTGTCACGGCGGCTGAATTCCAGATCTTTTCTCTACCCAAAACTGTATTTGTATGGGACACATTGTACATAGACAGATAGAATTTTCATTTTTATTATCGATACTGCGTATTTCTGCACCAAATAGCAGTTTTTCTCCGTATATACTGACGTAGTTTCTTTTTTTTCATCGTATTTTCCTCTTTTTCTTTGATTTGCTTTTTGTCGTTTCACATTTTATTTAATCGACTTTTTGTGGTTGTGACGGTTTCACTTGTCTGCTTTTACTAAAAACAAAAAAAAAATTAAATTCCGTTAATACTGGAAAAAATAAAAATAAAATAAAACAAAAAACGTATAGAGAAGGGGCCCGTAAACTTCATTTTTAATTAAACAACTTCGTGTATTTTTCTTGTGTCCCGTTTTTATTCCTCGACAATTTTCTAAGGCTAAGGGATGATTGAATTAAATTGGAGTTTTATTTCTGTTATTCGATAAAATTCAGGGCAATGTGATTGATTTCCTTTAAACGAGATAACACAGGCTGATACGAACCGTTCTTGAAAATTATAGTAATTTTGTGAAAAGATCCAGTTATAAGACAATAAATCTCTCATTTATTCATATACCTACATATACCGAATGTAATCGATAAAGTGCATTATGATAGATTGTGGCCGTTTTTGATGTTAATCGACTTCGAACTAAATGTGTGTGTGTGTGTGTGTGTGTGTGTGTGTGTGTGTTACTGTGTGTAATGAAACATAACCATTAGTCATTTAGTCCCAAACTTGTAATAAATATGCGTGATATTGCATTAGCTTTTTATCCATCATTAGATACATCCATAGACAAGTCATGTTTAATCGTTTTATCAGATGGAATTAGATGGAATAACATGGGAGGGTGAAAATTGCAAGTAATTCTTTAGTGGTTGTATTTGTGTGTATACGTATACTTACGTTATATTGAAAACAGCCTCGTTTGTACGGACAAGTCACTTTTTCCAATTGAATACAACAATTGCGTGTGATAGACAGACGGAAAAACAGTTTATGCATTATAAATATTCAACTGTATAGTTCAACTAATGGATTTTAAAAGGAAAATTTAATTTATTAAGGACTAATGACTAATGATTTGATGAGACAGAAATTCTCTATATATAATAAACGAAACATTATGATTGATTATTAAAAAATGAAGTTATCATTTCGATGATATTCCATTTTTATTCTTGTTACGTAGCCATTTTTGTTGATTCGAATATACACACAATCTCCATTGTAATAACGTTGACGCTTGAATAGAATCGTAATATAAATGTAAACAAACAGTTGAAGTGTAGAACCCGCCCATCGACGCCCAGTTTTTGAATGAGTTCCGGAGTGGAGAACCACATCCGGTACGGTTGTCGAAATTAATAACCGAACACCCCGAAACGGGAGGGCTGTTATGACAAGCAATAGAACACAACAAACTGAACGATACTACAAAATTCACCCCTTTAATTATTTCATCTATTGGTGAAAATAAAATAGTAAATATTGGTGTAAAGAACAGTGTCAGATAGAACGCAATCTTGTAAAAAAGTACCGTAACGCCAGGCAACGGTGAATTCACCATATACCGTCATTGGGGATTTATGTCCGTGTCGCTAGTGCAAGACGCAAAAGAAAGAAAGAATGAACATTGCCAGCGGAGTTCGAACAGAAGATCCAATAAAAAGTTATCAGCAGTCGTCGGTATAGTGAGCTTATACATATAGACCACTACCACCACCACCACCACCACCATTGAACATTACCACCACTAGGGGCAACATCGACTTCCGGAACGTTGGATTTTCTTTTTCTTGATTTTCACCTTTTTCCGTGTCCCTCTTTTACTTTTTCCTCGATGTTTTTCATTTAAGATATGTGGTGTACATGTCAAGCTGTCTACTATCTTGTATGCGACAAATTCGGATTGCACTTTCAATCCGATTGAAATAATGGCCAACCAACCACTCGATAGGTATGCTAGGCTATCTTTGAAAGTTCGTTGTACTTCAGTAAACCGTGGGAGTATCCGTAGATCGACAATAAAATAAAACAGGGTATTATACCTTTGATTTCACTGGAGGAAATGCTGGGATTTCCACTGGAAAATCTTTTGTTATACAATTATTTATGGAACCATTAAGGATGAATTCAAAACGAAAATAAAAATTCTTTCGACTGACTAGAGAGACTAGAGATGGTCGTCTATTCGGTGACGTGACGCACAAATGGAACATTCTGTCTCCAGACTTGTCTCCTGCATCTGTCTGTATAAAAATGGCCTTTTTTATGAACGATTTGTATTAAATTCATCGTCAACGCACTATTTTCGTCTTCAAAGTAGAGGCCCGCATATTGGTAAAGCGTAACAAAACTTTCAACACACGATATCCGGTATTTGATGACTTTCAAGTTATGAAAAATGATAATTTCAACACAACCATCTATAAATAAATTTCTATCAAGCTGAAGCACATTAATTTTTTTTGAAAATATCTATCTTACTATACTTACGTTGTTTTTGTTATTAAATGAAATAATGTGATTCTATGCGCTCGATTGATTAAAAGGTGTTAAAACTGTGTTGCAGGAAATGTCCTCTATAAATAACAAGAAAACAGGAACAGAAATGGACTACTTATTGTTAAAGTTTTAACAAAAATTGTGAATTATTGTTAATCAAGATACAGTAAATCCGTGTGCGTGTCGTTTTTAAATGTTAATGAAGATATTATTGTCAAGTCTGATTGTAAATCTCTCCAACATGGACATGAAAATATAATTTCCGTCATTATAGAACGATTATCATTGAATTTTCTTACTCTGTTGTTTGAATTTATCGTATTTTTACAATCATTTATTTCTGATTTATTGTTGATTAAACCCAAATACAAAAAAAATATTTAGAATAATAACAACAATAACAAACAATAGGTATACATACGTATTGAAAGAAATCGGACAATAAAAAATAGAAATTGAAACAACAATTTCCGTTGTGTAAAGTGATTTGTGTACTCGTATATACGTATAGATCGGTGTATTTTCTTCTATAGGGCCTTACGTGACGCTTTTATTTGGGTTAAATCGATACGACACAAGGAAATGACGTTTCGTATTCACTACAACAACTATTTACTGTTTTAAAATAAATTTCTGTAAACTACCACCTCTATAGAAAGAAAAATTGATCGATTTACTTACGATTTACAATCAACTTTACTGATTATAGAAGAAACATACACAGAGACTGGGAATTGTTAGTCATTTCGTTACAATAAAAGATGGAAATTTTATTGTAATTTCTGTAGTCAATCACAAATTAAAAGTGCTTTGTAATTGTGTCTATTAAAATTATAACAAAAGATGATAATAATCTGGAAATGTCCAGCTGTCTTTTTATACGAAAATTAAAATTGTACGGCCGCTATTCTAAATTATAGAAATTGAAAAGAATAATTAGCTTCAATATATACAGGACATCACAGCAAAATCGAACGCTGTATATTACGTTAAGACATTGATTCGGTGTATTGCGAATATAACTCTCCCTATTTAATCTCTTTCTATTTTGGAACAATAATGATTGCCTGACGAGATCAAAAGAGCACCACAATTACGTTAGAAAAAGCAACAAAGTGGTACCAATTCTTTATAGTTATCGTTGACATGAATGCTGAATGAATTTCATTTATTAGAAATGTTTTTGATCATGCGATTATTTTGTGCTGCTAGAATTAACCAAAGGTTGCTATTCTGCACGATTCATATTAATAGTTTCAATAAATAAAATCTCTTTCGCTCTCTGTCTCTTTATTATTTAATATATTTGTATCTCTTTGTCTGTATTGTATAAAGTAAAAACTTGTTGAAATAATTTCATTATTCTTCTACCTATTTCTTGTCGTATTTTTCCTATCGTTTTTATGAATTTCCTCCTATAAAAATCAGACATTTGTGCAATATAAATTGTCTGTCAACTTTTTTCAGCCAGGTCGAACTTGGACAGTTGAATGGAAAAGCGGTAGCTGGAAAAAAATTGGGGAAATTTTACAAAGATGAATTGTGGTGTTACTGATATTTTGGATTAGAACTGGGTGGTAATAAAGCGTGTCATATGTGTATGTGACAAATGGGATAGATTGTGGTGTGGTTCTTGGGTGTAACTTCCAATTATGTGCACAAAATTCAAAAAAAAAATAACAGACAAATTTACACAACGAATAGAGGCAATTCAAGAAATAAAAAATTGTCTAGGTTGAGAGAAGATTTATGTGTTAACCGTGGCCCTGAATATGATCCAGTTACCTTAGTACAACCAGTCACTAATGCTGAACTATCAAAAATGTCGCATTTCACTCGAATATCTAACAAGTCGACTATTTCTTTGTGGCGTTTTACAACTTCCATAATAAATTTGAAGAAATCCGTATCTCATTAAAACAGTAACTTTTCATACTTTAAACTGTTAGGGTTCTAACTGGAATGATTTTAATTAACTGCAAAATATGTAAATCTCGTATAATACACTACCTATAGAGCACTAGAATACCTAGATACATATTATTTTATTATAATTAACGTAATTAAACGTGAACAAATGCCATCAAAACTAAATAATAATTGAAACAACTTTCCATATTTCAAAGGTTTTAATTAAATTTAATTAATAGAGATAGAATAAATCAAAATATTCAATTAAATATGGGATATTATAACAACAAAAATGTTATTGAAATTTTCGATATTTTAATACAAAATAATTGAAAATTCTTTTCCCAATTTATGGCATCATTAAGCAACGACTCTTACTCTACTTTAGCACTTCTATTTGAGTGAGATAAAGTGAAATTTTCCAAATGAAAAATGTTAGATCATCTCGAACACTCTATTGCGTTTTTAAGTCGTTTTATGATTACTTTATGTAAATTCGGTAAGATTTAGAGCTTTAAAACAAGTCCATAATAACAAAAAAAAAAAAAATAATAATAATAATAACTGGATAGAAACTGAGTAAAATAGTTTTTTTCCACCGCCCACATTTCCTACAATAATATTTAATAATCTCTTGATGGCAGAAATACGAGGGGTAGTATACAGTTTCAAGAAAATCGAAAGGGGAGCGTATAGTTTAAAGTTGTATTGTTTAGGGGAAATTGCTTTGTTGTTCGAATAAACTTGATGGAATCTATTGTGACATGATAGAGTCGTAATGAACGAATTAGGGTATTTTGAGTGAATTCGCTTTAATAACAACACAAATATGATATCGTCTTAACTACCATTGACAAGTTATTCCCATTTAGAATCTCAACTAAATGGGGTAGATTTGTTTCAAACAATTTCAACACAAATTTGGTATACTTTATTTGTTTTTTTTTCGCCTCAGATTTACGTTTTAATATTTGGATGAAAAAATCAAACATAAATTTTTGAATGTAACACGTGTGCCTCTTACACAATTTCATTGTTGTATGGTTATTCCATCTAGGAAAATTGGAAATTCGAAATGTTAATAAATTCGAGAAAAAATTCCAATATTTCCATGCAACTGAAGGAAATGATCCTGAAAAAATATATACAAGAAATACAAAAGCTTTAAATTAATGTTTTATTCCATTTCTATGCAAATTTACGTATATTTCGGCCTGTTTTATATTCGAAATTGGGGTTAATAATAATAATAACAATAATAAAAGAATCGCGTTTGCAGATTTAAATGAAATTAGAAGGTTGACGGGAAATACGAATATATCTATTTTTCGGGCGTCGAGTTGTCTTGAATTATGGTAATTCTTGTTATCGGGTTATAATAATAACAATGGACAAAAAAGTGTGTAAGGGAAAATTGAAATAATCCCGAACTTATCTTGATTGTTATTTGAATAAATCTGGAATTAGATTGCGTAATGAAATCAACTAAATTTCCTTTAACAGAGATTTGTTGAAATATTTATAAATAAAAGAGCTTTAATGAAGAAGATCAAGGATCGTCTCGATTGAGTGGAGCTTTCTCTTTCGTAGGGTGGTAAATAGAGGAAAAAAAAACACCAACCAACGAACTACAAAGATATTTTGACGTAAAATGTGTTGCTTTTCACTAGTTTATACCATCCGATCTCCATCTATCATTCAATGTCTGATCCTCTTCTGACATGTCTCTCACCGTCATCATCAAGTTCGCCGAACTATTAACCAACTATTCTCATTCATTTTACATGAAATATTCTTATAGAATTTTCTCAGTATACGTGTTCAATTATAGTAAATTACATCGATAAAATGAATTATAAAAGTTATATGAGATATAAGTGAATTTTGGAGTTGGAATTCCGCTAACACTTTAATTATTATAACAAACGATTATGTCTATTGTTAGTTGTGCATAAATTTACCAAACTGATTATGTTTCTAAGCCATTTGATGACCTTATTATTGATTGAGAGAGAACATTAGACCGATAACTAATTGCAAACTGTTCTAATATTAGATAATCACCAATTATAATAAGAAACTTTAGAAGTTTAGAGATTTCACAGAACGGTTTAAAATTTCCTAGACTTTCAAACGATAAGAAGATCTTGTAGTGGAATTACGACCAGAACTTTAAACCATGAGAATTGCATTGAACTCGTACAATTGTAGTCAATAAATTGAATCCTTACGGATTGCCAACAAGGCAACAATTCTTGGCTATTTTCATGATTAATACAACCACAATAGAGGATTATTGACTGCAACATACTACTTGTACCTTTATCGGTTTAGATTTCAAATTATACAATAAAATTGAAAAAGAAAAAGAAAAATTGCCTCGTTGTCGATTAGACTTGATGCATACAACAATGCCTTATTTTGAAAGAGAAAGAGAGCGAGAGATAAATGGTCGGTACGAATTAATTTCCTTTAGTTATGTTAGTGAAACCTTAACTGCCTCTAGTCATGCTAACAACATCAACATAGTCCACCATCATCAAACAATAAACTAACTGACAAACCGAAACTGAATGTGATCATCCTACAAATTACACCAACTAGAAGATGTTAACAAAATAATTTATAATTAAATTTCCTTCGAATTTCCTCTCTTACGCTAACCAAATTATTTTTTGTTGCATCCTGGAAATGCTTGTGCCCATTTTTCTTTTTTTTTTTCTCTCCTTTACTTCTATTTTTAACTGATCCAGTTTGTTGTAGTATTTTTCTACATTTGAAAATTATAGTAAGAAAATAGCGTGAGTTCAGGACATTTGCTTCAACAGTATCATTTTTGTAACATTAGTGGTAGATGTTATAACGGGGGGGAAAACCAGGAACTAGAAATGAGGGAGTTTTACAACTGTAATTTGACTTGTGCTGGCTGGTTGGTATAGATCGAAATTTGCTCACACTCACATCGTGTAGATGAGTGTGAATATTTAATTAATTCTTTAACGACATGAAAACTTGATTAATTAAACTGAAACAACACCAACATTGATTCTAATCATTTGTTGATATCAAACATATTTCTTCACGACAACACTTATTTTTATTTGTTAAGTTTATTGTCCACAATCAGTCAGGAGACTTGTAAAATTTACATAATTTGACAAAAGTGGTGTTTATTTAAATTCATTCGGTTTCTTTTTCATAGAAGAATGTAAACAAAATCTTGTAAATTTTCGCAATATTGGAATTTCATTCGGTATAGTTTAAAATGTTATAATTTAAAATTTAAGTTTAATCTATGAGATTAAAGAAACTCAACCGTCAAAGTGAACAGCGCAACATTAATGTTGCATGTTTTAATCAAGACGAATTACAATAATCGTACGTCGAATTTACTATAAATTTAGTAAAGACGTCCACACCTAATTATTATCATCATCCCTGAGAAGTCTATAGACAAGTCGGCTAGTTCCTATAGAAGTAGAGCAGGTAGCTAGCCACGTAAGTCACTTACTACAGATTAAAGAGAAAACGTGTGATAGAAATACAGACCATTGCTAAAGCACCACGTGACTTACGTGATGACACAGTATCATCCTCTTCTAATATATCTGCATCGATGAAGATCCGCCAAACTGGCGTGGCTAATGATGAGCGTGCTTTCTCTCATCTATGTATGTACTTTAATGTGAGTGGTCGGTCTAGTTTCTCTGTACGATTATTTTTGTTTTTCAAAGTTTAACCGATTCACGGATTACGAATGTAACGTTTTATAACCGATGAACAAAATCATATTTTCATTTTTATGCAATTGTAATTAGTGAAAGGTTAGAGTTGAAAGCATTTCAAAAGCGTTACCTTTTTACAGTTCAAATAAATACACACATATTCCAGATTTATACTATGTTATGCCTCATTTCCAATTTTCCCAATTTCATGAATATTTCACAAACATTAAAATCCCTAAAATAATTAATTCACTAGTCATATTGATTTTAGTTCTGTTATATTTATAAAGGCGATAAACATGATAAATTTTTCAGAAAATAAAAATAATTTTGCATTTCCGTTGTGTTTAAATTCACACACACATACAGGTAATAAACATTATTGTGGTCACAGTTAATTATAAGCAATAAATACTAATGAATGTTGGTGATTTCATATGATAATAACGGTGATTGAGAATTATCGATTGGAAGATTGAGTTCTACATTAATGATCATACAACAATAAAATTGTTAATTGAAATAATGATAATCATTGGAATGATGATAGTGAGTTTATTTCGTATGCAAATTATATCTCCCTTATTTGATTCGAGGTCACAACTAAAGGTATCTTTGAATATTCATGATATTGTGAAACTGAAAGCTATTGTCATTCTCTGAAATTCGATTAAAAAACAATAATTTCACAAGAACAAAAATCTTATCTTTGTTTGGAAATATTTTATCGAAAACATAAATGAGAGTTTCAGAGTAATGGTTGATATACAGCGAAAACGTTTAAATTATTTATAAAATAACACGGATCCTGATTATGAACAAAACATGAATTTTAACAACAATATCCAGGGATTTAATCCTGTAATAATATCAAATTCTCAACAATAAATGACAACAAATCCACTTTTAATCGAGTTGAAATGTTCAAGTTTTATCGTAAAATATTAACGAAAGAGAATATTGAATGTGGACGGCTATACCTACTATAAACTTTTCTATAGTTGATATCTATCGATAATTTAATCAAAAACTTTCCAACTCATTAGGTCTCAACAAATAATTAATAAACTTACGTAGTTTTGATCGAAACACTACTACTTACACTAGTATATGGTTTTTGGGAAATCCAAGAGAGAGAAAAAAGCAACTCCAACACCAACTTGAATATTCACAAAGCAAAGTTGTGTTCAATTTGAAATTTTAATAGTCATTAAATTTTGATCGATAACAGTCGGTATATTGATGAATAATTAAAAAAATTAGTTTCAAGGTAAACTTTTCCGAAATTGTTGACAACATTATTAATTAAAATTGTTATGCAAATCAATCCTACATTGATTACTACAAGCTCGAGTCTTCTTCATTATTATTATTATTATTATTATTATTTTTTTGATTTTTGACAAAAGTTTTTAATTAAAATACAACCACAGGGCAGTTGAACAAAACCGTTTTTAATAACTTTAAACGGGGTGCAGTTAAGTTTATTATAAATTACCGCTATACGAATTTATTAAGCAAAACATAACGTGTAAGACGGATCGGACCAGAGAGGCGAAAAGAGACAGAAAAAATAATTATAATCGATCAAGGCGATTGTTGATTATTATCAATGACGTGGAAATATACAAGTTTTACATGTCGATATAATAATGAACAGTTGACCGTTACAATCAATAATTGGAGTTTGAGAGAAATTTGCAAGATTTAAAACATAGATACGTATCAAAGATAGTGTTAGTGTGGATGCGGCTTTAGATGGGTGTATGTTCAGATTATGCAATGGAAAGCTTGAAGTTGCTAATAGATCATTTAGAATGGCAGCTATCAGCCCTACTTGAATATAATTTATATTTATGTGTGGAAATATTTGGTGGTAGTTCTCGGGTATTATAATTTACTAGATAGGATAGAGCTTTTACAATATTTTAAACGAGCAAGGGTATCCCCATATACGTACTTATACACACATATATATATATACCTTTAATATCATAAAACAGAAACTTCACTTACATATTCTTCATTCTAAAGATTAATAATACTTCAAACTTTTACTATTGCCCTGCTTAAACTTTACAAAACTTTTAAGAAGAGCAGAACGAGCAAACCAAGTTTTCCCTACCCTTATTGTATGAAGGAACTCTCCTTCGCTCTCTTACACACACACACACATATATACACAAACACAAACACATATATACGTTTTCGTACACCTAGTTTTAACAATTTTGAGGGTGAGTTTTGTTATTTATTACACAACTAATTTGCATAAATGTCAGACAATCTGTTCTCTACGCATAATTAAACATTTATTGCATTTCCGTAAAATTATTATATCCAAGAATATTATAGGATAATAAGAGAAAAGATAATAATAATAATAAAAAAAATGTTGAATTTCGAGCCAATTTATGTAGAGAGAAGAATCCGGGCGTTTTTCCAAACGGCTGAGGTTCAACTATTAAATCCGATAAATCATGGATGTGCTTTGTTGAAATTATAGCAATGTCTTGTACGACGACGGGGGAAAAAAAACACGAAGGTCGTGGAAAATAGCCTGGAAATGAGAAAGAATTTCCAAGATTATCTACAAGTTCTTGGGATAATGCGCTATTCATAATGTCTAATAGTTGAGCGGATGAAAACAGCATAAATCCACCTGAGAGAATTTGATGAGGATAGTCGTGTAATAAAAAAATTATTCCCAATCAGCCGACAGTGGAAAAAATTGGACATTTCAAACTTTTATGTAGATATAACTTTTCACTTGACGGAAAATATAAACAAACAAAAAAAAAATGTATATGTCCAGTGATACAAATGTAAAGAGAATATGAACGACGAACGACCCAACATACATATCGTCATTTTTCATTCGACCGATCATAAAACGATACGAACGGTCAACAACGGGCGGTCCACAGTTTCATAATTTTTATGGATTATTTTTTACGACTGGTCCATAACGTTTGTTTGTGGGTTTATACAGGCTCTCTTCATGAATATGCAAAACATACGAGTATGGTACTTACACCCCGTGAGGTATCCAACAGCCACCTATTATAAATGTCGATTTTTCAATGGCACCATCCATTCAACCATATACATATCTATACACCTTTTTTTATTAAATGGACAAATGCACCATTTTTCATCAAATGATATATAAATGGAGGAAATCACAAAAACAAATATTGATAGTCTAGTCGTTCTATTTTTTTGAATAAAAAACAGAAAAAAAAAACTGAGCGGAAATGGAAAAACTCTATGATAAATTAGTCTAGCTGCGATTTATTTAATTAAGGTGAAACATTTAAATAAATCATAATTATTTAATTATTGCTAATATTTATTTATCGAGATTTATTTATAAAATATATTACACAAGTTATCTACACTGTACAGGAATCTTTGTCGCTAAACAAAACAATAAATTAGTTTTTTTTTTAGATTACATACAAAAGGGATAAAAACTGCATAATATTTAGCACCAGTCAGGACTACAAATGTACAAAAAATTCTCAATTATACACAAATATAATACAAAAAACAATGTCTTCAAATCGGCGATCGATTAAAGACTTGTAATAATTTTATTTAAAAAAAAATGGGATATAGTTGATTGTGAATATTTAACAACAGAAAACAAAGCAAAATTTACTTTAATCATAAATTCTGCAATAGTATTTTCATCAGTCCAGGAAATCAGACATCAAAAAGTGCTTATTTAACTACAAAATATCATCACAGACCTGTCGCGGCTTTTAAAAATCATCTGTCCAAATCGGCAATAAAATACCGCATTACATTTATTTGTGAAACATTCCCCAGCAAAGCGATCTCACATTACCAACCACTATTTTATTTTACAAAATTAACAAAAAAAAACAAAAATAGTGCACAAATGTGTGTTTTTTATGTGTGTGTGTGTGTGTGTGTGTGTTTTATTACCATTTTTAGTTAAATTTGAAAATTTACAGCTATTGCACTTATTTGGATCACAACGATGGGCGCTTCACTGGAATCACAGGAGAATAACACATCTTTTTTTGTCAAAAAAAAAAAACAAACAAGAAAGATTGAAAAAACACTAGCAAAACCACAATTATTATATTATTATTATTATTTTTATTATTATTTAATTATTAATATCTGGCCAACCGGACTAGTTATAAATGACTTAAAATTTGATCTAGTTCCATAACAACAAAAAGTTATCTCACTACGGATTATTGTAGAGGTGTCACATGAATTTTTAAATTGTCCGAAAGAAACAACACTAATTTTATATAAGTCAATGATTGATTAGAATATTAAGAAACCAATAACACACCAATAAAAATAGAGTCTGTTGTTTAATTGTCGTACCACTATTAAATCGACTTAAACTCAGCGATTCTTCAGCAGCTGGCCGACTACTACTACGGGATACTTTACTGCGGGCTGCTCCTTCAATGTGATTACCATCGATTTCAATAATCGACGTCCCACCAGGCCACACTTCTGTACTATATTTCCTACTGGAGCATTGTTCACCGTTTTGGCGTATATATGCTTTCGTTATGTTGGGATAGTGCAATTCTTTATCTGTACCCTAGTGTATCAACAAAAAGCAAAAAATGTGATACAAAGGAGAGAAAAATACGATTTTGATATTAATGTAAAGTTGTTTAATAAATTTTAACGTACCGACAATAGAGTCGATTGAGTAGTCCAACAGAGTGGTTTGAATGAACCCTTCATTGTGGCTTCCTGAAATGTGTTGAATTGATTGTCCCAATCGTATGACAATAGGCGCGATTCTAATGTCATGCCGGCTAGTTCGGGCGGTGCTGATATTCGTACAGGATTCGATCCACTAGAAAGAAAAATAAAACACATATACTGATGATGTAGCGAGAAATGATTGATTGATGTGACACTCATGTTTAGTGAATGGTTAATTTCAATTTTAAATCGACGATTATGTTTACTGGTAGAAGTGATTTTTTTTTCCGTTCGTCATTTATTTATTTATTTAAGAGCACGTACATAATTTGCAAGACGTTTTCTTGCATTATAATTTCAGCACAACAGAATTGATAGAATACGAAATATGACGTCAATTATGCGATAATGTAAGTTACTTACGGACTTAGTTCCTGGATGCCAAGTGAATGCAACACAGTTGGCAAACTTGGTAAACTGTGACAAGCGGCCAATTGTTTTTGTCTTGGATAATACAAGCCCATCACTAGACAAGTTTCTTCACGACTCGTTAAACCACCTAATGTGATGGCACGTCTACCCAAACTATTATAAGTACATTCAGCAATTAAATGATCACCCGGTAAAATTTTCACTGGCACTCCTAATTTTCTATATTCTTGATAATCAGCATCTACATTATCATCACTAGCAATTGGTGGTTGTTCAATTGATCCACGTATATGTTTTAATGCAACTTGCCGTCCAATACGATGTGTCTTCATTACAACAGCAAACATATTGATACCATCATGTGGAAATGCTTGTCGTGTACAATCGGCGACACAATGTCCTGACGAGACAACTCTTTGTTGTCCTGGTGGTATAATATGACGCCAGTTGGGATCCATTCCTATTGATATGACACCAGCATCGTGACGACGTAATTCCGGTGTATAATATAACCGCAATCCGGACCCTTCCAATGATCCTAAACTACCATCAGTTGGACTAGCATAATGGGTTTCTAAGAGGTAAAAACGCGACGTTGACGGTTCCAAAGGATAACCGGCTTCCGGTGGGAAACTGAACCCTTCTGAACCGCGTGCCCAACTTGCTACAACTGTATTACAGACTAATGGTTGAGAATGTGGCTCGTAACAACGACGACCGGGTGTGTCGGCTAATTTAGATAATTGAACTGTATCTTGGCATTCATAAAGGACAACATGTTGCAATCCACCAGAACTGCCAATTCCAGTTAAAGGTTCATACTGAAATAACAAAAGAAAAAAAAAACAAATTTATCAACACTTGAAATGGTCTATTTGATCTAAAAAAGACTTGCAAAAGATCAAGTCAGCAACATAGACTCTCCCCTTTAGTGAAAAATCCCTAGAAACGCAACAACCAAATTAAATATTTGCTCCCCGACTTTAAATAGGGTAGTTTGCCATGTTAGTTTATTTGGATCAATATTTGAATATTGCCAAGACTTTAGTGATTCTCATTTCTGCTCAGCATTTCTTTGAACTTGATTATAATTGAACAAACGTAATAATGAAATGACAAGGGGAGTAAAGACGTTAGTCAACGAACGTAAAAGAACCGACAAGTGACTTCATCACTGGCATGGGTAACGGAACACATCAAAGAAATACAATTTTAAATAATTCCAAATTTAAATAACAAAGAGCTGTAAAATTTGCCAAGTTTTCTCTTTTTACCATTCATTCTATCTTATTCGACGACTTGCGTCCTCATCATCATCATCATCATCATCATCAACAACAACAACATCACACTAGATGTAGGCATACCATTTGCAAATCCGTGAAGCGAGTTGAAAACTAAGCAATTTGCATTTTATATCTGTACAAGTTTTGCGGCAATACTATCTAACGACAGGTAGACTAGTCAAGGATAAGATAAAAAGAAATCCTTTCAACATATTGAGAACAAACAGGAATTGTTTCGATATCGAATCACTTTTCCAAACAACAATAATAACAAATGTTTTCAAAAAGCTTTCCATGAAATTGAAATATTATTCTTTTGAATGTTTCCTTTGAAAGGCAAAACCGGATTTCAATATTTTTACATACCCTGATTAGGTGATGTTTTTTTGTCAATACGGGAATACGAAATATTCGACACCAATATAAAGTTTCTCCAGGCGCTGGAGGGTCCACCATGGGATTACGTAATTCCCATATACGAATCGTTTCCTCAGGACTAGGGGCGTCCTGATCGGCTCTTTGCACCAAATACAAAGATTGTGTTCCCCTGGTGGTGATATCGTGCTGTGGTAAAGATTGGGGTTCGACAGCGCCACCTTTCGGTTCACTTGAATGGAACGCCCATACCACTCTCATTGTATCATTCTGGAAAACAAATAAAATATATTTTAAAGATTAATTGAGTTAATTTGAATCGTCCTGAAATGAATGAGGGTAAAAAACATTATATTCTCATACATATTTAGATATGAATGCTGGTAATGATGGCTGGCTCTAAAGCCGCTTTGCATTCGACTGAATAAAAAAAAAACGGAGGAGGGCTCTTGACAAAGTTGCTTGATTTCGTATCAATCTTGATGACACTTTAAGGTCTTTACAGCTTAGATGCATTTCAATACGAACCGCCGTTGGCGGCCTTAAGAGAGACTGTAGACATCGCTCGCTGCAGTAATATATCTGACTGGGTACACAAATACACGTGGACATTGTCTCATCAGTTGATTACCATAAACGTAAATAAGAATATCAAGAAAAGAGTCGTCGCTGTACAATTGATCGTGTTTCAACTGCAATTTTGACGGTGCTATGGGGCTTTTGTTGTCTTCTCCCTTTCCATCTCATAGTCAGACTAATTGGATGGCTTTTTTGACAACACGATTTCACAACAGTACATTATTGTCGGTTGCCACACATTGAATTTTATTAATTATGATAAATTTCATTTTTATTATTTATAGAGGTGGTTTGTTTTGTTTCACTTCAATTTTCTATCCATTTATTACTGGGAAATAATCAACGTGGACTAGATTTTAAAGTAGTTATCTTTACACACAGCTTCAGCTGTGATATGTACATAAGAAGTTGAGTTTTGTACGGATCGATGATGTATTCCTGTGCGTGCTAAACTAAGAACGGAAACGTTAATCGTTTTTAGTATTCCTAAGAAATTCTTTAAATATTTACACAACATTCACACTAACGCCTAAAACTCTCAAACAACCAGAAACCAACAGTCGTCATTATAACAACAAAGATAATTGGTCAGACGATAGAAGTAAATCGTTAAACAGAATAATCTTGCCAATCTAGACAGCAAACCACCAAAAAAGATAAAACGATATATATGTATACCTATGTATATATGTATAGAAGGGGAGACTTTACGGTTTTAACCATATGTTTCCCGTCGTAAAGCCCCATTAAACTGTCAGCGTTTTTCTGCTTGTTCGCGTTTCCTTAAGCTTAAAGTTTCCCTTTGGAAAATATCTGCAAGTCACTGTGATGAATTTGCAGACCATTAACCGGTATTTTGGGTGGTAGGGAGCTGAGTAGGTGAGTGTTGGTGGTTAGAGCCCTTTTTTATTCTTTAACAAAACGTCTACGGAACGCGTCAAGCAAATGTCAATGTAATTATCGACCTAGCTTTTTTTCTGTAAAAAAGAATACCAAAACCCTTATCTTGGATAATTATCATTGATCGATCCCTCTCTCCATCACAGATCCCGTCATTCATGCTTTGGTCCATGCTCCAATTATCAGCTCAGTCGGTGCTTAATTTTATATCAAGTATCCAGTTAAGCCTTGATTATTCATTAGATTGAAGACGAATCATCGTTTTAAAATGAGCCATTAAAAGAGTAAAAAAGAAATGAAAAAAGTGTAATGGTTTGATGGAAATTTGAACACGTTACTCTGATTTTAATCAAACAAGTTTTGTGCTTTTATCAGAGAAGAACTTCAAGTAATATTCACACTTTTGTGGCTTTTATTAAATCTACATCTCTCGCTTTAAGAACAACTTTATTCAAGATTATTATTTAGAAATTTCTACTAAAAAGCTTCCAGTTACAGTGGAACCTCTCTTACTAAACATCTACTCTCATACAACTGCACGACCCTCTCAAGAAAACTTTCTCTGTATATAAGATTGTCACTCAGAAGTTTACGGCAATGAATACAAAATGAGTCCCCACTAATTGCCACTTGAAACCAATAAAAATAGTGGATTTATTTGGAAATTGAACGAAAATTTACTATTCAGTAGAGAATTTTTCAAAGATCAAGTGTGATGATAATATGCAAATCTTGATAAAACACTATTTCGATTAAATTCAAATCGAGACGTCGATCGTTCCCCTGTTGAAATTTTCTTTGTTTTTACTATTCGAAATTGTTCGTGTCCGTTTATACACGAAACTTTATCAAAGATTATTATAGAACATCGATGTGTACTTTCTAAATTTAATAATAAATGATAATACTTACGGTGATGGCAATGTCGTGGTGGTCACAAGTATCAAGTTTGCGACGAAATCGTAAAACTGTATGTGTTCCATTCTCATAACCCAAGAGTAGTTGGTAATCTTGACTTGGATCGACTTCTGGTTCACGATCTAATGAACTTCCAGGAGAATCTTTAACATGACGATCCTGTAATAATGAAACAAATAATCATAAACAATGTGATAACAACAAATAAATCACTGATGTTAGTTTGTAATGTTTTCGTTAAGACCAAAAGAGAAAAAAAGCAAAAAAAAATAATTTATTTTCCGAATGGTCGTTGAACAACAAAACCCGTAAATTAGCTACCTCTGGAACTTTTACGATCCGTATCCAATGCTAGTGATGTGCAATTTGGAAGCAGCAATTCGACAAGGGATATTTAACATTTTATGGTTTAACTTGGTTGTTCATAAAATCCACCTTCTTCACATTTCTTTTTGTTTTGCTCGATTCCGATAATCTTTTCTAATTTAATTTTTCCAATTATACAAAAACAGTTGTAAGAGATTTTCAAATATAAAAGTCCTTCCGGTAACATTTCATTTTAATCTTTTATAATTTCAGTTGGGAAAAAGGTTGCGCGCCTCACACATATATTAACATTTAAGCACTTCCTAATTACATTTTCAACGAGTCGCGTTGCTGAATCCGTTTCAGATGATGCTGATGATAATAATGGTAGTGGTGGTAGCGGTGGTGGTGGTGGTGATGATGAGAATTCCGGAAAGCCTGAGGGTGTGTTGTTTATGACAGTCTAAAGCAATAATGAGCGACAGCTTAAATACGTGTTACTGTGCCAACTGTATTATAGAACAAAAATGAAGACAACCACAAAAAGAACATAGAACGCCATATGGAGAATGTTGATGAGCGATAATTAATTCTCCTCTCGATCAAAATTAAAAATAAATTAACGTCCCTTTCCAACAACAAAATAACGATTTGATCGAAATTAATAAGAAAACCACAGAATAACGTCAAATAGCCACCATCTTGATTGTATCAAGCGAATTACTGAAGTGAAAAAAGCATGGAAATTCGTATGAGAAGAATAACTTTTAGAGGGTGATGAGGACAGAAATTTCATTTGTTTGCCGGTATTCCGTCAAAGTTACTAAAATGTATACTACTTGATATTATATAAACATCTTCATCTACATGTTTCAGTAGCGACAGTCGGTTTCAGACTGTAATTAACTGAAATATCACCCGACTCTTTTGTAGACATATGCAAATAGAAGATAGTTTCAACTTCATTATATTCTGTGCTTTATTTATTTGTTTGTCTCTTATCAATTAATGAAACAAAAATAATGCGGCTTTTTTGCGTGAATATCTAAGCTTTCAACAATGCAGGACTTATATCAAAAGCTGCTCTAAAATGGAGAATGACACAAAAGAATCTGAATACTTGACAATTTATTTTGGTCAATGTCGACAAAGAACAATTGTTTCAACCGCCTGTAAATTGAAGTACGCAACAATGGTGGAAAAAACAATAATAACAACAACAACAACCTGATTGAAAGGTGTTAATGGAAAGTTTATGAAATTAATAGCAAGCTCGCGTTGTTTTTTGTATTATTATTATTATTATTATTATTATTATTATTATTTATATTAACAACGAGAATCTTGTTGTAATTCAATCTACTTTCCTAAAGGATATTTCCAGGACGATTCATGCATTAGATAACGTTGTTATATAGATTCTGACATTAGTTTTCTAGCCCGGTGGTAATCGAGACAAGCCGTCCTAATCAACTCATTTAAGTCGAACAGCTAGGTGGCCGTAAAGTCCGATGTCAATTATTTTCTTCTTGGTTGCCGCCAAGTGTGTGTGTGGACATAAATGCTGCCCTGATCCGGCAAGAAAGCTGTAAATTAAGGAGTGGCATCACTGTTGTTGTTGTTAGGGACCACCATACGACACATTTTTTAAGATGAGACTTTTGATAAAGTCAAGTCCCTCCTAAATTAGCGCTTATTCCTTGATATTATTAAAAAAACAAACATTGTTTATTAGGAGTATAATTTAATGATAATAATTGTCGATTTGATTCGACAATAAACTGAGAACGGCAATAGTTCATTACCTTTTCACTGTTTAATGGGTTTCTTTAATTATTATCGAATATAAATTACCTTTTATAATATGACTTTTATTACCTATCCATTCATTCTACGAATAAAGTAGATATTCTCGGTGATAAGTAAGTTGTCGTTAGGCGTAAATATATTACCATTTCAGGAGTCTTAATTAAGCGGTTTTAAGGGTTAGGTAGGCTAGAGATAACAAAGCTGTAAATGTATATACCTACACTGATAATATATCTACTGTTTGATTATTCATTTTGAATTTCAAACAAAACCACAATATATAACTGGTACTCATTAAATTCTCAACAATAAATTTAAAATTTTGCAAAGTATGAAGGCAAATGTCGTTAGAAAATGATCAAATTTGTCAATGTAAATCCATTAATGTAAATCCAGTCTAGGCCAGTAAAATGTTGTATTTTCACAACATAACTCTATTGCCATTTCACCGATTTTCTTAATCCTCCTCTTCCATCGAAACAATAGAAAGAGATAGAAGAATTTGACCGAATTGAGTTTGTGATGTAGTAATTAAATGGTTCTTGTTCCAATTCAGTGCGAAAATAATGACATTCAACGATTTTCTTTTTGTTCAATCCTTTCTCGTTTCTATATATACATACATACACAGAGAAAATTTTCAAACTCTTCTACCACAACTAACGTCAGGTTCTAGTGTGGTGGTTATCCGGTCTTTCCCCAACAACGAATTAGATTAGTACAAATGTTGAATCGAGTTATATCGCTTTAAAAAGTTGATAAAACGAGCTTTTTTTTTGAAACAATTCAACGATCGATCGATTTGGATTTTATTCTGTTTGTTTTTTGTTTTTTTGATGTTGGTGACTAAAACTAGTGGGAGGTCTAAAATGGTTGTATTCACTCAAATATTGAGGAAAAAACCAACAGAAAATTCAATCGGCTCATTTTTCTCTGTTACCAACTAACAATACGATAAAGATTCATCTTGTTTCATCTGTAATAAATAAAATGTTGCAGCCATCATTACAACAACTGTCTACCGTTTTATAATTAATAGCCATCCAGTTTCTTGTTGACGGAACATTTACGATTTCATTGTTTTATTTAGAAAATATCAGTCGTTTAGGTTTAGTTGTTTTTATTAATATTATTATTGTTATTCTGTGTATATCGATAAAATAATTGTCGACTGAAATCTACCATTTGTGGACATTGTGATGTCTATCTATTTTCTATTTAAAGCAAAGAAGAAATAAATTTAGATTCTTCTTACAGATAATTGCAACTTCTACTTCATATTTGCAACATGCTATCAAACATACATAAACTAGCAATTATAAAAACGAACATAAAATCTTTATGTTCAATTTATAAAATTAATCGTGGGATATATTCTCTTATTACATGACGACGATAATATTAACAGCATGCTAGTAACTATTGATAAAAATAATAAAATATTATTGATGTCTTGTTCTTCGTTTTTTTTTTTTAAAAAAAAATAAAACAAATCTCCAAAGTTTCTAAATTAGTTAAGGCAATTTTCTCATGACTTTTCATGTTAGTTTAACAGAAAATTCCAACGATTTATATCTATACATTTTTCCCCTTTCTGTAAACGCTTCTATTTGTCTTGCTCCTTTCACAGTAAGAATTTCGTGATTTAACTAATTTATTAGTCTACAAATAGTTAATTAATTGCAAATAATGATGCAATTCTCATTTTTGTTTGTTTTTTTTTTCAAATTGGGTTGAAATGAGCACAGTAACGAGATCAAAGAGGAAAACTGTAGATACAAGTCTGGAATACACAAAGCTCAAAGTAGAATACGTTTCAACAGCAACAATTGCAAGAGTTGAAAACTTTCTTATTATCAATCAAAATAGATGCTAGATGTAAAGTTATTGTTTGTTTATGTTTTAAATGTCTCTTTAACGCTTGTTTCATTTTCTTTTGTTATACACAAATAAAAAGGAGGAAAAAAAGCTTTTATTTTATAGTCAAACTTAATTAGAATGTCCTGTTATGTTACAGTGTTTACTCTTTCTGATCCGCATCTAATTTCAGGTAAAAATAAAAAAGTTTAACAAAGCGTATAAGAACATAAAAGACTAGCGGAATCTTACAGATTATGTCTGAAAATTCGGAATTTTTCCCTAATTCTTCCAAATCGTTACAAAATTAATTGGTTATTTTAGTATAGAGAAAATTCCACTGAATCCTATTCTATTTTAGATAAATTCCCAATAAACACCATTTATCAAAAGACGATGACGAAGAAGAAGGAAACCTTTAATTTTTCTAATTAACAAGAAAAAAAAAACAACAGCAACAGTATAAACTAGATTTTCTCCCATTATTTATCTATCTGTTAACATATGGAAGTCGAATTAATTCTTTTGACTACCTATAATTATAAAACAAAACAGACGACCGATACGCACAAATTTGAAAGCACTAAACTGATAATCATGTGAACAAAAATCTCTATAACGGTACGTTAACTATAAAAGAATTTAACTAAGCAAATTCAATGTGGTTTTTATATTATCTATAGGTACCTATGAACAAAGTAACAGAGCAAAAGAGATGAACAAATGATGGAAAAAAAAATGAAACTGTACGGTATAAAATTAATGATCGACATGACTCAACTCCAAGACAGAGTCTTATAGATGATAAATGAACATTTAGCTAGAAGGCAAATACGTAGGTACTTAATAGAGTTTTGAATTTATAATATAGGTGAGTGTGTGATGTTGTAATAGAATTCCTTTTGTCGTCTTCTTTCTACTACCATTTAAAAATCAAAATCAGAAATCTCATCGAAATAATTAAATCAATAAATTTGATTGATATTTGTATTTAAATTGAATAAAACGTCAATAAAATTGATATTTAAATAAAAGGTGATTGAGACAATCTTTATAATGGAAGAAATAGCAAGTCATTACCACCTTCTTATGGTAAAGTTACAACAGTTCTTCGTTGTTGTTGTTGTTGTTTTTTTTTTTTTGAATGTAAAAGAGGAAAACTGTTTTGGTAGGCAGAGATATGAACTGTCGATAACAGCATAATTTATATCATTCCCTTAGCTACCTGTTATTCCGCATAACATGGTAAAACATCTAATAGGTATTTATGTGGAATCTAATTAAAGTTTTTTGAAAATAATCAATTAACTCAAAAACCTGTTTCCAATATTATGTTATGTGCTTATATGTGGCTTGGCTAATAGTGTAAATTGAGGTAGGTAGGAGGAATCACATTTGGTAAAGAAAGAAAAATTTCCATCATTACTATCAACAACAACATGAAGAGACTTAGAAATAGAGAAAAAAAATTTTTCAAACCATGTAGATTCGTGTTTAAGCCGTCAATTCCCGTCATCAGATAACATCGTGAATTATTATTATTTAGTTGGAAATGTAGTGTAATTATTTAAATTATATCTATCTGATGAATTGTTATAATTTAACGCCGTGACAGAACAAATTCATTTAACAGTCAAATTTTTATATGTGAGGTATTTTTAACATATTCAATCAACACAATAACAAACAGTCAAAAGATACTACTTCGTAATAAGCGAATTCATATTATAACCGAACCCTACAGTAATTACAACAGATGTTACAGAAATTCTTTGTTTTATGGATTTGTAAAAAACAAATTGCCAAATTATTATTTAAAAATTAACAATAATAAATATAAATTATATAAAAAATATTTCAAAAACCTACAAATTTCGTCTATAACTAATTAGATCTGTCAAATTAATTGTAGTTTCATGAAAATTTAAGTGTTTCCTGTAGTTAATAGAACAACTAGACATAGAAAGACATCTGTCCTTATTATGAAGTCTTTTTCCTACATCAACTATATTTTTTTTGTATGTGTATATTATTTTGCCTTTTTATTCTCCAATTAGAGGCAAGTTTTAATGTTTGGATATATACATTGCACAGGAATTCCATTTAATCTAATACTTAATAAAACCGGATGATTATTGTGGAAAAAAAGAGTATACAATACCAATCTTGTAAAATATCTATTAATTAGTCTTGAAACGGGAGAAAACAAACGAAATAATTAAAATACCAACGAAAACATGAAACAATCCAGAATTCCAAATACAAAAAGAAAAAAATTGTTGTTTTTAACATTAAATGTCATTCTAAAAACTACCAATTTAAGAGTATCATCTTAACAACAACAACGAAGGCAATAAATTATCGATGTTATAATAAATAACAAAACCGGCCAAAGCAAAAATTAAACCGAACAAGGAACGAACGAAAAATAAATTAGGTGGAAACCGCTACAACTATAATAGGGAAAACCGACAGGAAAAAATCCAAAGGTTCAGTAGAAATATATCCTGTAAACTGAAATATTTCAAGACTAGGAAACAATCTAACAGTAGACTGTTGTTGTTGTTGTTGTTGGTCTAGAAACGAACTAAATTCCAATATTACGCGATACTACCATTACTGTTCATCCTGTGATGAATCACTCGTTAGATACAAGCCGATGCTTGACTTAACGAGGAAGAGAAGCTCGTTGTGCTTTCGAGCTTGTTAAAATATATAACGCCATTGTCGAGAGGGGATATATCAAGAACAAAAAAATTCTTTGAAACTGTCTAAAATGTAATAACAGCAAAATATTTTACAAATATCTAGTTTAATCTTTAATAGTTGAATTACGTTTTGATTGATAGCATTATCTTGTTAGTTTTAATAAATCTTGCATCCCTAAGCAGTTTTTTTTTTTTGGATATGCTTAATAATTGTAGCGATTTATCAAAATTTCTTCAAACTGATAAAAGTCAAACAAAGTATTCCATGTAATAATTGTCAAGTCTATTTTGGACAAAATACAAACAATGAAACTTATTGTTATTGTTGTTGTTGTTGTTGTTAAGCAAACGAACAAACCAGGAGACAATCCCTTTTTAATGAGAACCACCGAATTTAAGCCAGTTTTGTATGGAATTAAGGTACGTAAAGCAGACATAATAGAAGACAAACCATAATCTTTAACCTTATTTATTAAGGAACGAGAATTGTTCCTTATTCAAATATCATCTCATTTCAATTTCCCAAAATATATTACTGTTCTTAT
This sequence comes from Lydus trimaculatus, assembly GCA_037414755.1. Taxonomy (NCBI): domain Eukaryota; kingdom Metazoa; phylum Arthropoda; class Insecta; order Coleoptera; family Meloidae; genus Lydus; species Lydus trimaculatus. The sequence goes on along the minus strand of JAZBGY010000249.1, from coordinate 24,574 downwards.
TATTATTATTATTATATGACCTTTTACAAAACAGAATTTGATTAGATAAAGTTTAATGAGATTGATCCTATTATACTGTTGAATTTTTTTCTTTTTCTTCTCAATATCATAAATATATCCTCTTTTTTCCCATCTATTTACTGGAAAGAAGATTAAAAATTGATCGTAGAATATATATATGTATGCACATGAATAATTCAAAAATGTTCACTCATCTCAATATAAGGAATATTATCTTGAATTAATGCTATAGCTATGCTTTACTAAGCCTGTTTTACTTTTATAATCTCCTTGTTTGACGTACCTTTTTTCTCTTTTGTAATAATTGAAAAAATTGTCTGCCCACATTAAATTTCACATTAATCAAACTGATATTATTAGGACAGAAAACTGCTTTAATTAGATTGTTATTTATTTATTTATTTATTTATTTATTTATTTATACTGAGGCTTGTAGAAAATGTTACAACAGTAGTCTTGATTAACGACACATTCTATTCAAAATACCAAAGAAATACGATCAAAATATGTTTTGATTTTCTAAAAATTATTATACTGAAAATGGAGATTTTTTATAAACGTTTTAAAATTGTCATAAAAATACCGCTTTAAAGAAAAACAAAATTCCATCTTTATATGATAAAAGGTCGATTGGATGCCAGAGATTTTCGGTATGATTTTAAGGATTCCAAGCAAAGATATTAAAGTTTCAAGTTTGTGTCGTTGTCTTGAATTTCGTTAAAAATTCATGACATTCTTCAGCCCCTTATACATACATATACATACATATATTAAATATATCTATGGATTTTATTTTGCTTTAATTCATTTCCGTCTTATTTTTACAAAAATGTTTCACAATAAAATTCTACATTTAATGTTTATTCGGTTGTATTTATGTAAGAATTTGTTAACACAAAATCCAAAACATTGTATGGAATGTGTGTTGTATAGGTGTAGTAGTAGTGTATCCATGTATGTGTCTCTTTAGTGAATAAAACGGGCCAAACAAGAAGTTTTAAGTTTTGGTTTTACTGTTTGAACTTCTATTTCTTTCTCTCTATCTCTATCTCACTTTCAACATGGACACAAAGTAGCTGCGACGAGATTCCGATCTAAATGTTTCACATTAACATATAGTCGCCATAAAATATACGTTGAGAGTTATTCAAGATATACTTGTATGTGTGTGTGTGTGTGTGTGTGTGTGTGTGTGTTTGTTGTGAAGCAGACCAAAGATACATCATCGCATCTTTTACAAACATCCAACAAACGTACGATGGCTTCATGAGAGAATATTAAACTTTATGAGGAGGCCTCCTAAAAGACATCCGCGCTTTTTACTGTGGGCGGTAAATCGGACAAGATATATTGTATATGGACGATAATAATCATCATCATATCTTTTGGACGGTTCAAATTTCCATAGTAGATGGACACAAAGACTTCACAACAACAACAATAATAATAACAAATGAACAAAAAAAAATATATTCATATAAAGACATTAGTAGTTCTAACGAATATACTGTCAGAGAACTGATTAGTATGGAAACGCGAATGATCAATTATATAAGGCTTCTTTTGACTAAAATTAGCTTTATCCGATTCCTTATCTTTCAACCTTATTGGGCACACAAAAAAAATGATTTATTACTAGTAATAACACGAATTAATGACTATAATTAAACAACAATAATGTTCTTGATTTACCAACAATAAAATCATTGAACTCGCCCTGATAAGATTATGAATAAACAACTATTATTTACAATAAAAATGATATGTAAGCTATGTAATATCATTGTTCAATTTCATTAATCTTTTTTCTATTAAAAATAAAAGATAGAATATTCTTTGTGTTCATCGATGGAATGTGTTTTTGTTTTTTGGATAAATTTTTCCCCCAAGTGATACCATTCTAGTTATAAATAATTCATTTTTTTTTTTGATTCTCTATATACAACATTGATGGGTATCGGTCTTTGTTTTGGCGAAACACCTCGTCTAAAATTCATCAATTCTAATAAAAACACTATAGACGTGACAGATATTTCCCAACATAACATTCATCGACAATGTAAACTAAATATTGTTTTAAAATTAGACAGAACGGACAGACAATGGCGATAGTTGGTTGCATACAAAAAAGATATTTTTGCAATACATAATAGATTTCCATTAGCTCCGGATAGCAAAAAAATAACAAAAGGTTCATCCACATTCAATTTTTAATATTTCTACAACTTTGAACAGAAAAACTCTGCCGCAAAAACGTAGAAAAAACTTTCTTGCTAATTTATTGTTTATCAGCGGAAGAATTTCCATCGTTTTATCCAAGAAATTTCCAACAAATATCTTGATCTATTTAAAAGATAAAAAGTTTAGAATGAGAATAGATAAGAGCTGAAAACACACCTATATCGTTCGCTCTCACCATCCGCATCCCCCCAAAAACAGTTGAGCTTTTGGTTCGATGTCGTACTAATTTTCAAAGATTTATCACATACCCTTGAGAGAAACTTTTGTTCTACCACCACACACACACACGATTCTTGTATAAATAACGTGTCGCCAAATAAATTTCAAATTCAATTCTAAAGTTAAGAACCGATACACACACCTATAGACTGTCGTCTGTTTCTCTATACTTTTCTGTGACATTTTTAAAACGAATTTCAGGGAATTAAAGTTATACAACGCATATTGAAGAGTAAGTCCTTTCAAAATAAAAATCTATGAAATAGTAAATCAATGGAAAAATGCTTTGTACCATCTCCCTTTAGTTCTCTCACCAATCACTTGAGAAACTTGAAACCTGAAAAGACTTACACTTCGGTTGTTTCGATAGTGCCGACTTGACTTTTCGACACAATCGACAATATCAATTTGGCAAATTGTCTATCTTTACTATGCTAGAGTAGATGAAGTTGATCTTTTCAAAGTACAACTAGAAGTTCGTTATATTTATACAACTCGTTTGAATGAAATTTTTCCCAAAATGATCATTTATGAAAAGTGATTTCAATAAAAAATAATCTTCAATAGATTCTGTCAATTAAATGGAAGAAATCATCCATAAATGCCATTTCCTTTATTTTCTTCTCGAATAATAAATGTTCTTTTCAAAATGACTGTGATGAGATAAATAAATGTTAATGTCCAAATCACAAAAAAAAATGACTGACGTTTTCCGATTGTTATTTACTAACAAAATAACCATCAATAATAATCAAACAAAAAGAAGAAGAAGAAAAACATTGAAGAAATTTATGTGATTATAATTTTCTTTGTTCTATTGAACATATAACAACCTTATGGTAATTTTGACTATGGTTATAAACTATTAAAACACCCTAGAACAAAAGCTTTCGAAAATATTTCACACACAAACTAATACCTACCATACATGTGAGACAAGTAACGAAACTGAAGTGTACCTGCCGCAATAGCCGCCGCGCCGCCGCCGATAGGTAGAAAGATAGTTACCACAAGCTATCTATATGGATATTATTAGTGTGCGGCATTCCTTAGTTTTCAAACGGCACGACTATTATTAATGAAACCAGAAACGTTACCTTGACTCTTTTCTTATTAAACACCACGTCAACTAAAGTTAAAACGAAAATGATGGACAATGAGTTCAAAGTTGATTCGAATGGAACAACTTTCAAGGGGAGACATGGACGTGCAACACGAAGATATATTTTTTATTGCAGTAAAAAAACTCGCAGAGAAAATCGTTGTATATTCGATTGTTGTAAGTTTCTAGTGGGATGTCTCATTTACATTAAAATTTTATTATTATTATTATTATTATTATTGTTATTAAAATAGAACAGATTTAAAATGACTTTTATACAGGATCCCCCACACCTATTTGCAATGAACTTATTTATATTTAATGATATGTAAATTGAAAAAAAAATACATCTTTTGTGTGTTCGTTTTGAAGGTGATCTATTTAGAACGCCCATCATTTTATCAATTGTATTTTATCGCCGCTTAATAGCGGACAACATGAACGTTAACATTTTGTAAACCGCCCACGACTTTTAACTTGGATTATAACACTTTTCAATTGAGTGAGGGCAGAGAATTAAAGAGAAGAGGAGAAAAAAACATGCACAGGGCAGATGTTTGGGGGAAACCTTACAGATCTAATCTACATATTATGTATAAATTCAATTCATTTTTGTCTTCGTTTTTTTTTTTTTTTGTACAAATATTGAAAGACAATAATATTCAAACAATGATTGAGTTGAAAAATTATCAAAAAAAAATAAATTAAAACATCAGATCTCTTTCTATTCTAGTTTTCAATTCAATTCATATTAAACAGTGTTGGTTTTCTATTATAAATATAGAGAGAAAGATTGGACAGATGCTGGTGCGACTGTGTTACGCAGAAGCCCCCATTATATCATTACGGTACCGTCATTTATAACAAGCGATACATACAGCGATAGTTTTCAAACAAAGGTGCATTCGCAACGGAATGGAAATTATTAGCATAAGGTTTTAGATGACAGTCAGATGATATACAGGAGTGAAACTCGTTATGTTAATAATACACACGAAGAAGAGTGGAAAGATTGTTGTAGATGTGTGGACACATACATTGTATACATATATGAATGTATGTATAAAACAGCAGAAGAAATAAAAGAAATTCCATATGTGTGGTTGGTGGCACGGTTATGATTCGACCACCAAACTGGACAACAACAGCAACAGCAAACTTAACATTCTAAAAGACAATTTACATTATTTATAAAAGATGAAAATAGCATCAAGTTTTTATTCAAAAATGTTAGCCGAAAAAGAATGAATTTATTTTACAATCGCATAGAAATATATAGTATAATTGCTATTTTAAGTCTAGAAAATCGGTATTAATTGAAAAGTTAAATTAAATCGGTTAAAAGACCAAGCTAGAAAAACGTTTCCTTTCTTTTTTTTTGTTTCATTTGAGAGGGTGTACTTGAACTGTGAAAACGTGAAAAGGGCTGAACCCGGAATTGTGCTTCAAGAGCTACGATTCTAAAGAAACTCGAGAATATAATTGCGCAATCAATAATGGTGAATTTAAATCAATATATATGCCATTATTTTTCGAATAGAATAGAAGATTCGTCAATTTCCCGTATTATATAGATATGTAGGTATGTATCAGAAATTTTATTGCTTTTAATCCTTTTTTGGGTAAAATAATTCTATAGAATGAATTTTGTCCTAATATTGATTTTCCCACAATTTGACCTAAATACCACCAAATTCTTTCCGCATATTTTCGTTTAAAGTTCCACTAGATTAAATAAGATTGTTGAAGTGTTTTCATACTAACCTGAAAATAGACTTGACCCTGGTCAACCCATCCAACAATCATATCAGCACCGGCCATACGGCCATCTTTCGAAAATCCAAACCCAACATAACCTAATGTTCGTACTTGTAATTCAAATGTGATTTCTTGTGAACCAGGACCTAAAGACCATAATAATTGATAATCTGGATTTAACATGGCTGAATGTGACCATCTTGCACTATGACAAAATTTCACTACACTAATTAGAAAAACACTAAACACTAAAACTAATTTTATCGATTCCATATTGATTTGTAGAATAATTCTTTTCATCTATTCAGTTAGCAACATTCTCATCTGAAACAATAATAGAAAATATTATTAAGACAAGAAGTTGTTAAACAATGTTAATAGTATAAAGCACTTCATGATTCTCGTGATTGTTGAGAGAGTGAACAAAGTTTATCATTTCTAGTGTTGCCTGTTGTCTCGTCAACTACTGTTATTATCACCCCGTCTAGTCCTTTTACTCAAGTCTAGGCACATCCAACCTAACTTGAGTATATTTGTAGAAATACAATATTATACATATATGTATAGAGCGACTTCTCTGACAATTTCGCAAAATTAGATAGCTGTGTCAACGTGAATTTATCGCTATTGGAGAAGCAGAGTATGGTCTACTATGGTCTACAATGGATGATATCTTCCAAAATTTAATCGAAAATCAAGTTTGAAACAGAATTTTCTTAACAATATAACAATAATTGTCAAGTTTCACTAACTTAAACAACAGTTGTCACTATGAGAAGATACGAAAAAAAAATAATAATAAACAACTATATTGAAATCAAACCTGGAATCGGATGAAACTTTCACTTTGATAGATTAGATTTTTTGATTATTTAAATGACAATTTCAACATTTTCAAAATTTAGATCATGTAATTGAACAAAAGATTAAAAGTCACCAACTAGATCCTTTTTATTCCATTCAATATTGTGAAAGCTCTTTATTTTGGCACGAATCTGTTGATATAATGACAGTCATTCAGGTGTTCTGTATTTGTCGAAATAACAACAGAAATCAAAGTATCAGCTTTAAAGAAAGATAATTTCAAAATCGTCATCATAAGAGAATGACGCATTTTTGGCGTAAAAATACAGTAATCAAGAACAATTAAATGGAGATTAGAATCAAAATTAGAGATGAAACTTTCATTAAGTAGATCGAATTTTATATATCAAAGGAGAATTGCAACATTTTCGTTAATAAAAGATTTAAAATCTCTAGAAGGACAACATTATGAAACAATAAATAGCCTCAAACACCAAAAAGAAATATTAATATTAGCATCTGTTCGTTCACTAGCAAAAATTGCAGAAAAGCGACAAAACAAAGGAAGCTTCTTCTTATTGGGTATTCTAAAGTTAAAAGACTACTTTTAGGATGTAATCATTATAAATAAACCACAGACAGATGCTTATGTTTTAGTGGTAAATCAATCGAATTCCGTTAAACTTTGTAACAATAAATAAACTACAATATGCAAATGAGTGAATTGATTTTTAAAAGCAATTTCGACATATCCCTTGAGAAAATTAAAATCTAGATCACTGAACAAAAGTTTAAAAGCTGCCAAAGGGCTCTTTTGCAACAATAAACCAACTACTATTTTGAAAACTCGTTATATTTGCCGTTTGAATACAATTCAAAATTATGCAAGTTATAAATGCGTTATTGGTGTGTTGATTTGTAGCTAAATTGTGTGCTACAGTATAGTCGTCAATCATTTTTTTTTTTTAGAATTATGACAGGTGTTTGTGTTATTATTGATAGTGTCACGTGATTGGCAACTATATTTGCCAATATTATTATTTCTCAAGATGTCTGTATGGTGATGATTAATTGATTAAGTTTTGTGAATTGATGGAAGAACTGTAGGTATACGTAAGAAAGAAGACGGGAGTAGGGAAAAAACGAACAGGGTAATGATAAATTATCGTGTTGGGTTGTTTCTTGTTTAGCTTCAGGTGAAAATTGAAATACGTCCAGCGTCTGTCAATTCACTCAATATTTAATTAGAAATTAATTTAAATTTGAATGTGTGCTGACCAAATTACTGAATCGTTAATGAATTTAATTAAATCACGATTGTAATATTTTATTTGTTGTAATAATAATAATAATGTTAATCAAACAGAAGGACTGAAGAAATATTGAATTTTAACAATCAGTGTTCTTCTACCAATATACTTATGAAGTAATTGACGTTAATTGAGAAGTAACTGTCCAATATTGGAAATGATGAATATTAAAATCACATTAACAATACTTTTGAAATGTTCAAAGGTCAAAATATGATTGACAATTAACAATTTTTTTCTCTTTTTTTTGTGTGTTAATGGTATTCTTTTGGTGTGAATTTTACGGTTGCCTATAGGCATAACTGCACAAGTATTCCCATTTCTTTCCCCTCATAAGTCTTTCTTTCGGACTGTTTCTCTCTCTCATACTAACGAATCTTTATTAGAAACGAACGTCCATCAATCGTGAGAAACGTCAAACGTAATGAAAATCATCATCATCATATTGTTTGGTGGCTGACTTCTTCAATCGTTCGCACTTTATAAAACACCGTCTAGTATCGCTCATTCGTATAAGATGAAACTGAACATTAACAATCGATTTTTACATTTATTTCTTTTTACCTTTAAGTGAACCCATCATCGACCCATTGGTGTATCCATCAAAATGATACGCGTATATTGGGCTTAGTCATTCGATTCAAACTGCATATACTACTCCATTACTGTTGTCAAACTAGATGAGTTGTGAGAATGGCAACGATAATAGAAAATAGAAATATAATAAAGAAAGAGTCCTAGAAGCTCGTGTCAAATAAAAAACTACCACCTGGTTCCGAATATGGTGGCACTTAGGATTTCTCTTTTAACTAATGTGTTCATTAATAATGGCCGAATGACGGTTGAGCTGTCGGCGGTAGATTTCATAAAATTTCAACCCTATCACTACTTATTAAAGCAATTAAATCGATCGTTTCATCGAAATTGGAACATTAATAGACCATTATTTCTATTAAGGATTACAATTTCTTTTTTCTGTGTGTATTTGACAACGAAATCAAATAATTGTGTTGTGTTGGATTGGATTGAAAACTGGGACATTATACTCTATTTTCTTATTATTAATATTAATAATAATAATAATGGAAAGTAAGTATTTGGTTATCAGATTAGACGAATCAGGGACTTACACGCAATACCTATCAGAAACCATCGGTCGACATTATAAATTTTTCCATTTCCCCCTATATTTCAAACATATTGGTAAAAATAAAAGAAACAACACACACAGTACGTGTTTCAAACGGATTATAGAATTTAAATGAAACACGATTTTTAAAAAAAACCAAATACCAAAAGCTCGTTGAGTACAGATTGTTTTTGAGGAAAGGAGAAATAATAGAAATCATAACAAATCCCGCAATTGCCATTCACCTCCTTTACCACATTGAATGAAATCTTCGAAATCAACATGCAATTATAAAGGGAATAAAAAGACTGCATATACACGACACACAATATAATTAACTGCAATATTGCGTGTTTCACTTACAAAAACACAACTAGTACAATCTTTCTCTGTTCTCCCCACATTTTTGTATTAGTAACAACCCTTACCCTTTTTCCCATCGAATAGCAAAAACAGAAACACTTCAATGTTACTGTATACAGTTTGATATAAATAAATTTTCTTCACTATTTACGTACAAATGTACAATGTATGTGATGTAAATTGGAATAATTCAGACGTTAATAAGGAAATGCGTCAGTGTTCTTAACTCGATTCTAATTAAATTTCAACTCTTGTGTTGTCGAATGTATTTCGCGTTCTCTTTCACAATTTACACCAAACTGACATCTATTCACACACACACACACACTGTTACACACAATTCTATCTATATCTCTCTATATATTCACTGAAAGGTTATCAAGTCTTTACTGTTGAATTATCACAGTGTCGTCGTCACGATCTTCACTCAAACACATCCACACAACGCCTACAGTTTCAGGGTTGATTATTATAATCAGTCTAATATAGGGGGGTTGTTTGTGAATTAATTTAATTTAACTAAATTTCATAATGGAACGTATTTATAAATAAGGGAATTGTAAACAATTTATTTCCTATTGACTAACTTTATATTGTAATAATAGGAATTTAAGCTAAAGAGAAGGAATTCGCACAACTCTACAACCTTTAAATCCAATTAAGGGTTTTTGTTTGCAATGAAACGATTATATATGGTTTCTAAGCCGATCATCATATGAGTTGTCTTTCAAAAAAATCCTCATCGAATACTTATAACATACGTATGGTATGTATGTCTGTAGTATAATATGCTAACTTTGGCACAATATGCAAGTAGAAAATCTAATGGCACACCTGTTCCGTTTTCGTCAATCCAAACGAAACCATCCTAAAAGTTGACAGATGATAAATGTGTATCCGGTTTTATTGTAAGACAAATTCCAATCTGCAGACGATGTTTGTCGACTTTTCTTCGAAACAAGCCAAAAAAAAAAACAAAACAACACAAAATAAAATATTTGAAATATATTTTGTTAGTGGAAAATTATTCGAAAACTTCAAACGCGATGGAAATCGAATGAAATCTTAACATGATAGAACAATATAAGCACTGATTACGTTACAATTCTTGTTTAGAATAAGTTGATAGAATCATGTGAATCTAATTCGGCTTTGTCTGTTGTTGTATTCCGGAGATTCTTTCTGTTGAACAACAAAACATAATATTGTTGTTGTGGTTGTTGGTATTTGGTAATGAATCGTGACCTCGTTTATAAATCGTTTGTTGTTTAAATTCGTGTGTGTAGGTTGTTAATGAACCTCTCGTTTAGTTAATCGATCGATAAACGTTGGATTTTTCGCAATCTTGCGATTGATTTTACTAATTTATTCCAAAGACTAAAACCATAGTTTCCTTCTTTGCGACATTCCAGAAGTCCAATAACTAATTTTCGATCTAAATATTTCTATGTGATGCTATTCCTTCTAAACAGAGTGCATTTACTTTGGGAAAATGCCCAATAACCGAGCGATTATTTTCAATAAAAGAATACTTTCTGTTGTGAATGTTTTATCGAAAGTATCCCGTAAGAATATTATTTTTCTTTCAATTTTCTACACGAACGATCGAATCTATCCGAAAGAATAGTTCGTAAAAATAAATAAGTCCGTTTGAAAAATGTATTGTTGTTAAAACAACCAAAACCGGAAGTGTATTAGTATTGAGCACTGACTAGCAAAACTCAACCTTTTCTCTACACACAGAATGTTGCGCTTTATTTGAAATTTAAACAAGACAAAGTCGTTACCGCACTAGACCAACTACAACAATTAAAACAAAACCGACGTAGAAATTTCGCAATGTTTCTATTCTATGCAAATCTTCTTTTTTTATCGTTTGTTTATTTTAGGAACAAAAAAAACAAACAAACAACGAGGTGATTTCGAAAGTTTCATCGAGAATAACTAAATGCAGAGCGTCAACAAAATTGTAAACATTTCTTTGATGGTAGCTTTTACCTGAGCAGTATGTGTATAAGTGTTGTGTCTGTGTGTATGTGTGATGGTGTTTAGTTGCATGTAATAGGATCTCCAATACTAATTACTTTGGGCAAAACAAAATTCTAAAACGTTGATCGTTGGTGTAAAGACGTTCATTCAATGTGAATAACAGCCGTGAAATGAGTAAAGTTTTTTATTTCGTTTTCTATTTTCTAAATGTTATTCTCAAGAACTATTGTGTCCGCGCGTACAGTATAACCTATTCTGGGATGCCAAACAATAATAGGTTTGAACGGTTTTTCAATACACACTCAGTAGTCCTAGACAACACAGCAACAACAACGTTTCATTTTTATCCCCTCGATAAATTAATTTTTGAATTGTATTGTGTCCAACAATCTCAGACAATATTATAACAAATGGAATTCGTCACGTTGGGAAATCAATTAAATTCGAAATATACCACGCCTAATAGTTGTTATATGTATGTATAGGTATGTATTGACCTGCAATGACTCTTTCAAAAAATATTTGAATTGAATTCAAGTGTTCTATTCAATGCGTTTGTCGAAAATTTAACATTCACCACCATTCGAATGGGAAAAGGTGAACGGAAAGCTACAAATTCCACTCGACAGTATTCCCGGATAAAAGCTAGAAGAGAGAAAAACGAACCAACAGTAGCACCATATCCGTATTTCTCTTCTGATATTTATGGGAAGAGTCAAGTACATTCACTATATGTGTATATGTATGTATGTATGTAAGTGCAAAGCAACCCCGTTTGTGAAACCATTAGAAATCGACGAAAATCTTTATAAGGGTTGATACAAAAACAGATCGTTAATTCTGCGCTTCATCCTGCTTGGTCAATAAAACGACTCCACGCAAAAATTGGAATATTTCTTCACGGATTAATGTCACGCAAATCTTGAAGAATTTGACACCAATGTCTGTAATATCAACAAAATATATATTTGTGCAATGTTGGTGAAATTCGATTCGTTGATGGTCAAATATTTGTATTGATACGTTGTTATACCGTATATTATAAGGGATGATAAAATTCCCTTCTAAATATTGTTGTCAACACAACAACACCCGATTAGAAGTGAAAAGAAACCTGTTCCATAATCTAATGGTTTTTGTTTCCATTAGATATATTACATGATGCCGGGACCATTCGTCTCCTTATTTACTTTAGACTTAATAAACGTTTGATGATCTCGCTTTTGGCGTGATTTATATGGAGCAATTTATAAAACGCAAACACCAAGACACTGACTAACACACATAATAGCTTAGCGGAACAACAACAGAAACTAGAATTTTACTCGAAAAGGAGAGAACATAGACAGACACACACACACACACACATAGCTTCCCTAGACAGAATAGAACAGTAGCGAAATATGTCACAGGTGTTGCTACTGTAATAATTTTCAAATTGCACACAACAACAGCAGCAACAACAAGACTTTATGATTAAATTTAAATCTTATTCAAAGAGAATGGCGCGATATTATCGTTAAGGTTAATTTTTCAAACAACTCGAAAACACGGAATAATTATTAGAAATATTCAACATATACATACAAGGCGACGGATTGTGAATTTTTTTCTCGCCTTCTTCTTCGTCTTGTTGGAATTGGGGGAAATTTGATTTACAATTAAAATCACCCCCAACTGGATATTAAATTTCCATTCAATTATAAAATCAAGTCTTTAGGATAATTTTTACAAGTTTGTAAAAAAGTGTGTAAAATTTCAGGTGGAAACTTTAGAAAAGTTTTGGAAAATTTTCAAATACAATTTTTAATTGAAATTTCCAAATTTTATTCAAAACCTTCTCAAAGGCATCATTTGTAAATTCAAAGGATTACATAATTTGACAACTTTACAAATTGTTGGTAATCCATAATATATTTCATTAGGCGGAATATTATATATTCTGTATCATATGTGTGTGTATTCATTTGGACTTTATTCAACCAACTCCTCTAATTTTGCATAGATTTCATGTATTTATGCAGTCGTTTCTTTCTTGTTGTAGTTTAAAATAAAACAACCAAATTGAATTATAGTTGTTTTCTTTTATAGAACGAAAATCTATTTTATCGGAAAAATGAAACTTACATGTTTCGGATAATGAGAAAAACCAACACGCACTTTTATCATTAAAATACAACTCACGTTGTGTACACACAGTGAACGATTTTATAGAATTTCCAACTATTCAAATATTACAAATTAAAAGGAAATTGGTGTTGAAAATCGAAAAAGCTAATATTAATATTTCCATAATTATTCGGAATTGTCTATATTTGTTCATCGATAAAGTTGGTTGGAACAATCCCTTACAGGAAATTAATCAAAATTCAAACATAAACTCACCATTAAAATACACACAGTAATAATCCGTAATTTTTGTTTTTATTATTTATTTTTTTTGATCAATAATTTCGTTTTACCAAGATTATTAAGAAATATCGTCACTGTTATAAACTACGCCGGAAATGCGAATAAATAACAAGATTTTTAATCAAAAATTTATTTGATTAAACATCAAAACGGTTAACCGATTACAAAATAGCGTGCACGTAAAGCTAACAACACATTCGATTTCATACAACACCCATCTAATACAAAGCCCGGATTCAGACTGAACTGGAACTGAAAGCTTGCCCTGTTGTTCACCGTCTCCGGTTCAGAGCGTTCTTTCCCCACCATCCGTTATTGTGCATGTCACACACTACTCTATCCGGTGTGTATTCGTGAATGTCCTTTACCTGTGGTGGCGGTGTATATTCCTCCGAATTTCTATTGGTTTTGGAATTGGTGGGACGTTCAACAGCAATTGTTGTTGGACAACCACCGGAAACTATACAAGAACTGTCGAACTATATGTCACAACATCACAATTATTATTATACATTTCAAGAAGGTAGGTATACGATCAAATGACACCAGGTGTAAAAATCGGTGGTGGTATACACGCACATAAGACGATATTTCGCCAAGATGAAATCTGATGCTTTGTTGATATCAAAATTAGAAGTATTTCCTGCCATTGTCAAATACGTGTGATTGATGGACTTATAACAACAACAGGAAAGACTTGAATTTTTCCTAAATTCCCTTGTTTTTAGGTCTTGATAAATTAACAAAATCTGTGCGGTAATTTTGAATCTGTTTCAAATTAATGTCAATGTTGTTGTAGAGAGAGAAATCGATGAATTTTTAAACGTGCCGGATAGGCATGAGTGGCAAATATGGTCAGTGAAGGGAAGAATTATTCACAGCGTGTGTGTGTGGATCTGTGTGTATCATTGTGTGGTCCTACCCTCTTTATTTACTAACAATGGTAGATTTTTGGGGCAAGGGGACTTATATTTGACATTTTTCAGATATGCGTAGTATTTGAAAAGAATAGAAACACCAATCTGGAGATGAGTTTATTTTATGAATTCCGTAAAAGCAGACAACAGAATAACCGACCTTGAATATAGATGATAAATATAAAAATAACCACACCACTAACTGCTATACCACCCTTAAAAATACAATTTGTAAATTATTTTTAATAGTCGCTTTAGTAAAATGAATATATTAAACTGAAGTAATTAATTTTGGCAGTGAACATCCGTCAAACAGCCTGCAGTCAAGCTTAGACGACCCCTTCAAAAACGCACTGCAAATATTTCCACTTCACTACACATTCTCACTTACTCTCTATAAAAGTTTTTCATTAACTTAATATTCATCTGTGCAACTCGAATTCCACTTGATTCTTAAATGATTGGTATTTGAATAAAAGAAATTTTATAAAATAACTGTATTAAGTTTAAGTAAATTTCCATTATAAAACGATTTGTCTGCGGTATATGGATAGATACCAATTGGTTTCGGTTATAAAAATATGAACAAAACGAACTGGCCCACAATTCATTTTTTGTGTTTTGTGGCTATACACAGATTGCAATCCACTACTACTGACCCATAAAATTTATGACCAGCCTTTGACAAGAAATTTATGACAATTCCTTGAAATGACCTAAATCATAGACGACAACTACAGGGCACAATTTAAAAGTCGACACCGCAAGAAAATAATTAAAAACAATTCTGAATAGCTAATTTTTTTATGGTTCTATTCGGCTGTTGTTTCTTTTTTTTTTGCTCCGTTATATTCGTTTATAGTGGAAAATAGATTTTATATAGTTTGGTTTATAATAAATTTTGTTGAGTTTTCGGGTGGAATAAATGCCGTTTTCTACGCAGGGAGTCGATTGCTTTAAGAGAGAATTAGGTAATAAAAATATCAGTTTGATTTATTGCCAATAGTACGGTTTGGGTTGATATGGTTTATAGTTGGCCCCCTCCCTTAACACCCTATGACTTTCACAATTGCAATGCGGTTGGTATTTTATAGAAACCATTAAATGGTTAAGCATGGATTTTATCTTTTTATAGGGAGACAATAATGTAATCTTCGAAATCAACTTTCACAAAAATATAACAAAAGGACCAAGCCTATAAAACAACAATCCGTAATTTTGCAATATAATTACGTTTCGATTTGAAAAGAAATGGGATTGTTCATCATTTTTCACTTCTTGTCGTTTTATAATTTTATTTTCTATAAAAAAGAAATTCCAATTGTTGTTCAGAAATATATATTTTGCAAGAGAATCTTAATCTCAAGTTGACGGTTCTATTCAGTTAATTATTACATTGAAATATGGCGGTAATCGTCCAGTAAATTATTCATAAATGTTGTCACGTCAGTTTCGATGCATATCAGAGGAAAAATTAAACAGAAAATTAATTAAGTATGGCTTTACTTGTGTGTGGGAAAGTCATCATCTCGTAGAACGATAATAATTAACATTGATGTCAGCGTGTAGTGTTTTTTTCTATTTTCAACTGGACTGATCAAATTTGTCGACAATTTTTCTCAATACATCATTAAAACAAGACTCAAGGGATTACGTTATAACCGATCGTCTCTATATCAGAGTTATAAATATAATATAGAGATTATAACACGAACAAAGAACAACTGTTTCTATATTACAAGCAATTTTAGTAATGAACATGCTGTACTGATAATACTAGAGCATGAGAGTTTATCTAAAATCGTCAAAGTAACTGAGCAATTTGTAAGCAGATCATGTTTTATAAAAATGCACATTATATCATAGTAAAATTGGAGACTGACACCCGAGGTGATACACTGTCAGTCATACTTATTAAACATACCCCACTATGAATGTACTAACGTCAACAAACCTCGTATTGTTATTTGCGAACCTTATTGTTGGATGTGCAACAACCAAACTGCCGTTCTAACCGAATTCCATCCATATTTCCCCAGAATTCATACATTTATCGATTACAATCACCCTCTTGTTATAGTTGTTGAATCGAAGACCTCATACAGCACACTATTAATTAAAATTGTAATAAAACCATGTAATGAGATCCCTACAATAATAGTGGAAGAGTGGCATCAAAACAACAACTGTAGGATAAAAATAGGATCAGTAAACCCATATACATACATAGTAGATACAGAGGACTGGGCTTTTTAAATTAATAAATCTCATACAGTAGCATCAAGTAAGAACATATAAAATAGATAGAACACGAAAGAGAGAAGATGGTAGTGTAGATGGGTGTTACACACAGTTGAACCCCAGGCGGCAATTACTATGATGTACCACCGAAATTTTATGTATTTGCCAACTTAGTCATATGATATATTACGTTCAATTACAGCCGATATGATCTCGTAAATTATAATATATTTACACACACACACAGTCACTGGTTTTAAATTTTAATTTGTTTGAAACTGAATACAGGAGCATTATAAAGATCAAAAATAATAATAATAATAATAAGAAAACAAAAATTCCGGGTAGACTGTCGTGAAATTCATTAGGATAAAAGATAGAATTTATCCTAGTTTTAGGGTTGTAGAGATGTCGAAAACTTTAGCCAATTCTTCTTGTCCCTCTAGAATGCTTGAAATGATTTATATATTTAACATTTCTCTCTCTCTCTCTCTCTCTGATACGTGACGATCTTATATGATCTGAGATTCCTGAAAATCGCCATAGTATATTTCATTATACCAAACACATATAGACTACACCGATATTTATACTTTTTATTTTCCATTTCCTCTCATTTTTATTAGTTTTTTTCAGTTGCGTAAATGTTGGAAGAAAACGCTAGGATAACATCGATTAACTTTAAGCTACTGTATACGGTTAGGGCGATAAGTTAAGAAAATGTGTTGATTCATTCATTTATACGACAGAAGTGTGATAAGTAAGGACGAAACGGAAATGATAAAAGAGGGATGTTATGTTGGTAGCTTCTAAATCCACAATAACACAGCGATATTTGTAAGAAAATAGAAATGTAACAACTGAAATGGGAATAGTAGACAGTTTCTAAATTACTCTCACTACATTTACATAAAATTACAAACAATATTTTATTTCGTATTGTTAATTTTTGTTGTTATTTTTATTGTTATTATTGGAGTCTAACTAAAGACCGAGGGGCTGATTCATTTTTATCAAAGCATATAGTGGCACAGCTGTGACTGAACGGATTAATGCAAAAACTACATTTATACGTGACACGAAATAACATTCCTAGATCGATACAGAAATCCACAGATTACGAATAGAATGAAGTTGAACACATATTCCAACTACGAATACTACATGTTGTAGTTAATTCTAAATTCCCTTAGAACGGTGTTAGACAAAAACACGATTGGATAAAAAAAAAATCTTTATCTATCCAATATAGTCTGCTAAACAAAGGTGAATAATTTAATGGTGCAAATCCTATATTCCGTAACAGAATATTAAAAAGGGAAGAGAGAAGAAAATTTATATGTATATACATATTTTTTTTTTTTGACAGAGCGTAAAGTTTCTTTTTTCTTACAAAAGCCGGATTGTAGTGTAATGCATACGGTGCCAGTTTTAGGATTTGTCGGTAAAAGGTCTTTCCTTTTTTTTCGCTTTTGTATTTTACAATATGTTCAATTTCTGTTCATTCATCTAAAGAATATTTTCATATCGGTTGCTTGGTAACTTACACTAGGGCATTGTAAAGGGATTATCCTCCAGTCCTATGTGTAACAATGGTAAAGTAGTCCGAACAATATTCCATCCAGATGGAGTCTGCGAAATGAACAATCCAATAAAAAGAGACCACTACTTAACGTTCTATATCGATGAGAAAAAATTACAATTAATTACACACTTGAGACTAATCTTTCATTAAAAATCTAACAGATTATTTGTGGAAATAATGGAGCGATCTTCAAGAGTAAAAGCATTATTGTGCATGTTTATTTAATTAATTACAGACAGAATTACATTCACCAGAAAATAAACGAATTCAGACATCGTATACAACTGCAATAAACAAATAAATAAAGAAATATGCCAGTGATGTTAATAAGTAAGAAAAAAATCATAAAAAATACTTTATTCTAGCCTGTAGCTTGGGAAAAAAAAACAGATTAATTCATTGTAAGTTTTTTTTCTCGGGCGGTATTTCGCCAAGATGTAAATTAATCCCTTCCGTATAATTTGTTATTTACGTTACGTTTATTCGTTCGTTCCAATGGACTTAAAATTGTCTTCCATACAATTATTCTTCACTGTAGCAATTTGGTTTTAATAGAAATAAAAATGAGATGTCCCATTTTTTTTTCGTTTTGTTATCGATTAAAAGAGTGATAGCCAAAACATGATAGATTTCTGTTCCCATGGGAAAATTGGCATATTTCCTGCAATCACACAGCTACCCCGGAAAAACTCGAGAATCTGTAGGGATGAAGAAATCTCCTTTAAGCTCCGACCTATATTAAATCCAGCAATTAGTAGTCTCATCAATGAATATCATTTTAATCGTATTAATGAAGTTGTGATTGGGACCAAGAAGTTCACTCTCCATCATCCATCGCGTGGTTGCCCCGTTGTCGTTACGACTACAATTGCTGATGGAATTGACTCACAGTTTAAGTTTACCCAGTGAGGGTATCTGCGGTTTATGGCACATCGTAATCTCCTTCAATCGAACGATTTCTCTACAAACTAATGCGATTAAATCAAGAAACGGATGCACGACATAAACATGCTATACGGATATTTTCCGGATCCATCTCATTTCCAATTCTACTTTCTTGGTTTTTTGCAGATAAAAATGATTACTGTTTGGATGTGGAAAAAGTCAACTGTGCACAAACATCCCTTGTGATCGTAGTTATTATTAACCTTATTATTATTATTACTAGCCTCTGGGGAATTTAAAGGGTGCATATTTTAGCTGATTCTCTATCAGTAAACGGTAAAATTGAAAACAATTCGATGAACAGACGGAAATAACAACCAAACAATCCATTCCAAGTGGTATACGATAAAGCTTCTCGCTAAGCTTTCTATTAACCGATATTTGGTTCAATCAAACTGTTTGATGTAAACAGTATATTGCGTGAAAGTTTTCAGGACAGTTTAATACTATTGCATCAACATGAAATGAATTAAATAAAATGGATACTTTTAAAAATAAATTCAAATCCTATCGTAATAATTTGAGCTTATTGAAGTATGGAGGATTCAATTCACATCAAATCCCCAACAGATATTTTAATTTAGTTTTCACCTCAGTCGAAACTGGATATGTAAATACCTGAATTCCACATTTGAAAATGACGCAAATAAAGAGATGCACGAAAGGGGAGGATGGTTAAAAAACGCCAAGCAACGGTGGTGAATGGTTACACAATGAAAGAAACTTTCTATATTAAAATTCTTAAATTAAAAATCACGCTAAAGAATTTAAAAGTTTTTCAAGGAAAAAAAGAAGACAAAAATCATAAAATGAACTTGCGAAAAATACAGATAGAAAAAGAGGAAAATAATGATAAAGGGGCTGTTAGTAATACACAGAGTTGAGTGAAAATTCGCTAAATTTACATCTTTATTTGTAAGTTTTTTCCCTAAAAGTTTCAGAATTGATATATCTAACATTTATTGTAGATGAAAACTCATTTTAAACAGATGAAAATATTGAAAAAGTTTAGATTTTTTTTTTCAAAATCAAATAACTGGATTAAGAATTTTTATAACAATCACAAACAACAATCAGAAGAGAAATGTGAGGTAGTGTTTGTATTTTATGAATAGTTGTTGTATTCGGAAATCCACAAAGAACTTGAACAAAGCGTAGATTTTTATAATTCAAAACCAACCGTGTATACAGGAAGGATTAACTGACTCTGTATCAAAGTCGACGCCTTCAGAATAACATCAACTAGTTGTCTGAAATATTCCATGAATACAGAAATCTGTCTTGATTATAACTAAATGATTCAAACCACACTTGATTATGATAAGGGGAATAATAATTGAATACTGAATTCCAAATTTTTTTTCTCCTAATTATTTCTCCTTAAATCCGTGTAAAATATAAATCCTATTAAGCTATTTAGGCTTGGTTAATTTTGATTGATTCTTCCAATGTGTGTGTGTGTTTTCAACGTTTCCCCCTTTAATATTACCATCAAAAACCAGTAGAGCACACAAGACTCATATGTAGGTACATTCATATCAACGTAAGATGTGCATAAACACGACAACATGTATCCACATCCCTTAGATGATCACACACGTTACTAACACATGACTGGGTCTTATTTAGTAAACCTCTATGGCAATCATCACCCGGTTACCACCTTCACATACAATTTTATATATACCTGTGTATACACCTGAATCAACATGCACGATGTGTAGTATACATATAGGCAATTGTACAGACGACATAAAATATATGTACATCGTCACATTCAACTGCATATTGTGGTATATATTGATGGGATCAAACAGGCGACAAATGTGATTGAGATCACTTCTATACAGATCACGTCAATCGGAAAACGCAAGATATTTACACGGGTCGTATACAATATCATATACAAAATGACAAAAACTGTGTAGAAAGGAGGGAAGGGGACCGAACCAAAATAAAAGTGACGATAGACTAAATTAAATCTACCTTAAAACCATAATAGAGAGAGGCTGGATGGGTAACAAAAAACCGACCACCTGCGCTGGCAACAACACGTATAAAGTAGAAGTTGGTTATAAAGACCATTAGAATTGTAATGCTGAAGTTATCGTTGTATTCGAGTCAATTACTGATTAAATTTTATTGTTTTTCATGCAGTTTCCGCACAATCTACAACAATGATTGAAAGCTCGGTTCTTATTGAAGAATTTACCAAATTCCACCGTATTTACTCAATATTCATCAACTTTTGAAACAGTTTCTTCTCGAGGAATAATAATAATAATAATGGAAGAAATAATGCATGTGTAAATGTATTGCAGATACACAAAGCAACAAAAATAGAACTAGTGTTTCGTCTAACAATACATCTGCTTCTTCTATATGTGCGACCGCCTTTGACCGCCCTTTTACAACATGGAAAAGATCATCTTACACATGAAATATATACATGGAATGAATAAGATGATGGTGATGCTTTGACAGCTTAGAACACATCGTTACAAACATGATATCATATTATTTGTCTCTATAGTTGTGTGTCTATAAACATTATATCTAGTATTCGCTAGAAAAGTGTAGAACAAATAACAATGATAGTTCTCTTCTCCTTTACCATATCAGTTGCACACCTAAATCAATATTTAAAGTATTCAACACTCTTCATAAATATTGACAGCAGCAATGATACGATCAATTAAATAGAAGAGTTGTCAAAAATTTACTATCTAGCAACTTAATCTAGGTATAGCTTTCAACTGCATATAGCTTTTCTTTTCTTTTTTTTTTTTTTTAGAAGAATAGTGAACGTTTTCATACACCAGTAGTGATAATAATGATAATAGTGGAAATAAGCAACACAACACTTATTTATTACTTTATTTTCTTGTGTTATTTATTACCGCAACGTTGGGCAAGTTTTCGTTGGAAATACGATGCAATCAACTAGTTACGTGACTAAATTCGATGAAAATTTTCAAAACTTCAATTTTAGAGAAAATTATATTTTTTTTTTGAAAAACTCAGTATGTAGGTAATTCTTCAAAAACAAAAACATATCTAGCATATTAAAAATTAATAATTATTATAAATTTTTAACGAGTTTGTTGATACAGAAGACAATAGTTGTACGTAAACTTATTAATTCTTATCTAGAATCTCTTATTATCAATTTTAATTGTCTACTGGTAGTGTATTCACTGAAGTGTTCTGTTTAAAGACAGTACGTGCTTAAGATGTTGTCGGTTTATTTGACTCATATCAATATCGATTGTCTATAAAATTAAACATACACAGCAATAGGAAAGATATTTCTTGTTATCTCACCTGAACTTTGTTTATTTTAACGACCTTTATTGTTATTTTAGGATTTCCGATCCGTATATTTACCTGACAAATATCCATAGGTATACGATAATATTTACAGAGATACTCATCGTTTAGTTTTCTATGGGATATTTAGTGGACATTCACTAAATCAACAATGAAATTATTGATGTTGATGTTTAGATACCTACAAGTAGCTTATTTTAATTACTTCCAATATAAAAATTATATTATGAATAAAGAAAGAAAAATCAAAAAAAAAATCAAGATTTTAATGAACTGGTTTTGATTTGAAATATTCGAATAATCATAGCTATTACAACTTTAATTCTATGTCTTACAGAACTTAAAGTCCGGTTTTATGGAATGCCCTTGCTTGTTGACATACCAAATTAATTTTTATTAATAAGACCGGCACAGTTGAAAATATTCGATAAAAGATAACAACGTTCGAATAATTAGTAAGAGAATTCCAGTTGCAAGAAATACACATCTCTCTCTCCTTCTCTATCTCTCTCTGTCCATCTCTACCTCTTTACCTGTCATATCGATGTCTGTGACATTTTATAACGGCGACGAGGTATACACAAAAAAAAAATAATAAACGAATCAAAGACATTCCCACCTACCGAATCGAAAAATTCTCTTCCACTACAATTCAAACGAAAAACTGCTTATCTAGTTGGAAAAGTTTTCTTCCTTTTTTTGCTACGATTAGATGAAAGGTATTTTTTGAGAGTTTTTGTTTAACCGTCAACTGGACTTTAGGTATAAGAGATTTGTTTAAATCGAGATATAGCTGCAACAACAACAACAACAACAGTTTCATCTTGTCAACTTCCAAATTCTTCAAGAACAATCCGAAAATTGTGTTCTTTTGTTCGTTTTATTATTATTGTTGTTGTTGTTGTTGTCTGTATTGTTTTCAGTGTTCGGAACAAGTCTGCCAAAAATTTCCGGACAACTTTTAATAATTGACGAGAGTTCAATGGTAAAGAAGATGGACAAATCCAGGTGTGTGCGATGAGGCGACACAGACAGGAATTCGCCGTCGGGTGTTTTCAAAAGTCCAACTGTGGCCCTCATCTAAAAGGTATGAGATAATGTAACTAGACACATGGAAAAAGATAGAGAGCAAAGTAAAGATACTGACAAAATGCTTGACTTCGCATCATATACGTCGATGGTAAAGAAGAAGAGAGGAGCTTTTGAATTGAATTTAGAGTTGAAATTCACAATTCCATTACATTATACGTATACTTGTACAAGAGAATGTGTGAGAGTTTGATTTCAATTGGAGAACAGAGAGACGAAGATTCTGTGTACCGGAGGATCAATCCACCTAAACAAATATCAACGATACGGGAGATTAGAATTGGGAAAAAAAACTGTCTATTTTTCAATTTTTTATAAGACATACACATATACTCTAACAATAAGGGAAATAATACACATATTAATTATAAATATTTTAAGATAAAACGATTTTATCAAAATAAAAATGTAATGCGATTAGAAGAGAAAATTGGCCAGACAACTTTTAAGAAATATCCACCAATCATTCCAAATTGCTTCGATTTTCGATCTGGAATAATCCTAACGGGGCACAATTGAAGCAAACATGATTTATGATTGGCAAAACAGCCAAAACCATGAAGGCAATAGCCCGATCACTAACTTAATGGTGTAGAAATTACTGGTGTGGGCTGATTAATAATCATTTAATTAAATTCGAACAGGTAGATCCAGGTATAATCTCAACAAGTTCCAACCCAAAATAGTCTTAATGTTATGGTTTTTGCTTTTGTTTTGATTTAAAATTAAATCACAAGACGATTATAAGGTACTGGTGGAAATTATAGTTTATTTAATAAATTTTCACACTGGAATAGCTGTATTATTGATTTTTATCAGGAAATCTAAGCGATTCGTTGTTGAGCTAGAATCGCTATGCCGCCAAAAGTGTAAATCGAAACTTAATCGCCTGTAAAGACCGTTCATTAATCATAATTCTCATCAGAAACTAGCTGAGTTAAATTAAGCCAAAATTGGTTCGTGAGGCAATATTGCCTTCGTCGATTGAACAAGAATAAAACAAAATACGACAAAATTTTCATTTACATACTAAGAGCTTAAGGGTTAACCGCACGAAACGTAAGTTTATCTATAGTATACTTCTACACGTTTGTGTATTTGTGTGTAAGTATAGTTAAT
>JAZBGY010000248.1:3324-81506 GCA_037414755.1 Lydus trimaculatus | reverse complement strand
TAATTATTATAATAATGATAAATCATGCAGCTTATGACAAAAGCAGTTGAAGCTAATAATAAATAATACTCAGAGACCCATAGTGATAAAATTCGATTGTATTAGAATAATTCTTTAATAATTTCGAAAATGTTAGTTTGATTTAGCTGACACCTGGCAGTCAGTTTCAGAACTATACTATATTACAGTCAAGAAAATGATACTGAGGTGCCATCTGTAGATCAATATCAACGAAAGTATTCAGGATTATTTGAATAGTTTTGAAAAAAATGTGAATTATGTTGTGGGAAACTATTAAGTAATTTAGAAAGCGTTGTGGGTACTGATTATGAAAATTTTTGATTTTGGTTTGATAATTATTGATTGTGTACTGAATTCTTTTGTATCTTTGATTTTTATAATTTCAAAGAACTCTAACATAAAGAGTTCGAAATTATCACGAAGGAATATTTTCATTTTAAATTCTTGTATTCCTTTATAATTTCTTTCTATTTATTCTTATTCATTTTTTAATCGTATTTATCATTTTTATTGAATTAGGAATTTTTATGAAGATGTACCGTTTCAAAACGAATTACTTGATAAATACTCATCTTTAGAAGCTTATTTTTAATAATCACTTCAAAGCAACAGTGAAATTCTTAAATAAAAGACTCGATAGATCTCAGTAAATTGAGTTTCCTTAATAAAATTAACCCTTCAATCAGGGTATATCGAAAGAGCTATCATCTGCTGGAGCGATTATATAATGTAACTCTTTCTTCTTCAATACCTTCTCCTTTTGAGGTTAAAAGCCGTCTTTGAAAAGCTTGAAAATTGTTTTAAGATCTTCAACAACGTTCGATTGAATTACCCCATTCCATTTTTTTCTTTCCAACTACTCCATCATTCAAAATTCTAAAATTCTATATAATAATACTATTAAAACTAGACCATACGTTATCATGTTAGATAAACAAGATAACCGTAATCAACTACTACGTTCTCAAAAGTATGATAAACCTGTAATAATAATATTAAAGTTAGCTCAGAGTTAAAAGAAAAATGGTGCATCCAACTGAACTTCTCAGAACAAATTCATTAGAGGGTCAACAATTTGCCGCCCCTATTAATATTATAAATGATAATTCAATTGATTGTGGTTTTACTAATTTACCGTGTTTCAACAAACTAATTAATTTAGAAAAATTTGCTAAATTGAAGGTTTTTGTTATTTGTTTATCAATTGTTGGTTTTCACCATGGATTATTACTTTACTATTATCGAGGAACTGTAGAAATTTGGGCCGAAAATTACAACATACCTAAGAATAATGCAGGTAAGTGTTTACGTTAAATGGAAGAAAGTGCATATAAAAATCAATTTTAGAATGGTTGATTTACACAAATGAATTTTTTATTGGAATTTTCGCATTAATTGTCGCATATTGGGGTAACAGACTTCATAGAATCTCTTGGATTGGTGGTTTGACAATATTTTTCTCTATAAGTGGTTTAATGCTTATTGTGCCTGAAATTTATCGAAAAAAATCCAGAAATGAAACAATAACAACACGTAAACAATAGCACAAATACGATTGATGATTTTTGGTGAATTTTATTAAATTTCAGGTGACAACCTTTGTACAAATGTTCCAGATTATCAAACATCTAAGAATGAAGAAATTAATCATATTAGCGTTGTACTTTTATTATTATTTCAAATTTTATATGCAAAAGCTTCAATTTCATTCCTAACCCACGGTATTACTTATTTAGATGATAATGCTTCAAGAAAACATAGTCCAGCTTGTATCGGTATTTTGTTAAAAAAAAATGTATTATTATCACAAATCAATGACGAATTAAATATTTAGGAATTTGTTTAGCTGCCAAAGAACTGGGAAAGCAAGCAGGTATATACTTCTCAGGATTTCCTTTATACATTGGTAAAACGGTTGTTTTTTTATCACCAAGTAAATCGTTAATTAGCACTTTATTGGTTATTTAATTTAATTTAAAATATTTGTAGTTTGGATTTGTGTAAGTGTAGCAACATTTATATCTGGTTGTTTAATATCGATGTTTCCTAAAAATTTACCTTCAATTATGATTCAACGAGTTTCGGCCTCAATTCTTGACATAGCATCAGGTCATCAAGTACAAATCAGACAAAAAGAAGCTGAAGATGGTAAAGGTTATCAGGTATCAGTTAAATAGATTCTAAAGCAATATCTTTTGAAGGGTTTCTAATAATTTTTTCGAGATTAATTAAAAACAAAATATTGCTATTAAATATATGCTGTATTGTTTTAATGCAATCATCGATAATAAATATAGGAATATTTGAAAATGTTTTGAATCAATCACGTTTTTCTGTATCATCAAAATATGGTGCATCGTTAATACAATTAACAACAAATTTATTAACGCAACCATTGGTTGTTATATCAATGATTGCAACAGGAACAATTATTTCAAAAGTAAAACCACAAATCAAATCATTATTAACATATAATATAATAATATCAATATTAATAATAATAATTTTTATCAGTACTGGATTTTTAAAATGTGATACAAATAATCAATACAAATCAATTGTTTCAAGTTCATATTGTCGTGCTCATTGTAAATATTGTATGTTAACTGATTTCCAACCCATTTGTGTACAAAATAAAACTTATTTTTCGCCATGTTTTGCTGGATGTACATCGTTTAAAGAAATTAATTCCGAAAAGGTAAAAATTAGATAAACAATAATTAAAATTATGTAAATTAATTGTAATTGTAGATATATCAAAATTGTACTTGTGGCGGTGGTTGGTATGAAAAAGGTAATTACGAAGGCACTGAAGGTGTTTGTAATGCAGTTTATTGTGATATATTAAGAATTCTATCAGAAATCAACAACATGATTTGTATATCATTATTAGCAACAATTTATATAACAAACATAATCATAACTATGAGGTGTGTTTTAAATAAAGACAAACCACTAGCTCTAGGCTGTTATGCTACGTTTTTAGGAATAGTACCATATATTCCAATTAAACTAATTTATGGCACTGTTGTCGGTATTCAATTGCATTAAAAAAAAACAAAATTATTATTCACTCTTATTTTTGATTGTAGAAAAATTTTGCGAATTCAAAAAAAACGAGATGTGCCAATATTATTCAGAACAAGCCGGTACATTTATCTCACTGATAACAACTAGTTTGATGTTAATCTCTATAATTTTTGCAATTATTGTAAGATTTCGTATAAATTTTATTTACGATGTTGAAGAATTGGTTGAAGAAGATAATTCACGTGAATTGGAAGATATAACAACTACACAGGGATTAATCAATGATGAGAATCGAATGGATTTACATGTGGCACAACGTTCAGTTGATAATGTACAAAATTCAAACAAATCGTTATCACATAATTCATTATTAGATTTAGAAAATGTTGGTGATGATCATGATTCAGTTGGTTCGATTGGTTCAGAATTAAATCGTCGATGTTGAATTAATTAATATATATATATATGGGTGTTTTCGAATTTTAATGCCCTCAGAAGCATATATGGTGCGAAATAAATAAAAAACATTATTGTTTCCTCCAAGTTTCAAGTCTCCATCTAAATTTTAACCTGCGTCACACAGCGACATAATATGAGGTTCTTCTCATTAAACCATCAATTTTTTATTCTGGCCAAAGTAATTATTTAAAACATTTCAAACTTCGTAGACTTCATCCTTGCAATAACAGCTATCCCTCAGATTTTTTATCGATTTTTAGCTACTATAGTTTTGCAGTAGCAGTTAAATGAAAAAATTTTTTGCGTCAGAACCTTTATTTGATTGGTGATCTAGATACTCAATTTTTTGGAAATAACTCACGTTACAATTACAAGCTTTAAAATTACTTTTTTATCAAACGAGAGTCTTAAAATTAGATTTGTAAGATGCTGCAGTTGCAACAATAAACGAAGTAAAAATTTTCTGGCAAAAAGCACAACACTGTAACTCCAAAATTATATTATAGTAACTAAAAATCTGTAAAAATTCTGAGAGATAGCTATTATTACAAGGATGAAGTCTACAAAAAATAATAAATTGATCGTTCCATGGGAAAAATCCCGTATTATTTAGATGGGAAACTCACATCGCTATGCGGCACAGGTTAAAATTGAGATAGAGACCTGAAACTATTTTTTATTTATTTCGAACCATATGAGCCTCTGGGAGCATTAAAATTCGATAATACCCAAAATAAGGACCATCCTAATATATATAAATATATTTACAACTGATTTTAATTAGCAAGATCTTCTAATTCAACTTCAATTTCTTCGTCAAATATTTTTAATCCTTTTACAAAAAACCATACACCTGCATCAAATAATGTACCAATCAGAACAAATATTGCTGCCGTAAAATTCATTGTATATCTCAAAGATTTCCCATCATATAACCAACAGTTTCCATTTCCTGTACAAGTCTTTCCCCATACTAGACATGCTTTATCTGAAAATATAAATGTAATAGACGTTAGCATGGCTCTCTATTGTACTCACCTAAGATAATTCCGAACAGAATTGGAGAAGGTACAAATGCGCAAAGACTCATTAGCATTAAACCAAAGCCCATAGCTACTGGTTTATCCTGTTCTTCAACACATCTATAATGTTTTATTATTTGTTAATTTGCTATAATTTGGAAATGTTTCATTTGATTATTGAATACCTTACGGTTACTAAGAAGTTTGAAGCTCGTCCTGTGGCGCCGCTGAACTTCAGTAAACACAAAATGGTTAGAAATATATAAAATTTTGATAAGCAATCAACTGAACAGTTGCCTGGATATGCAAATCCTGCTTCCATTGTTTGATCTTGCATAATATTTAATAAATCTCCATATAAAGTGTTATTAAACGGTATACATGAACATTCGAAAAATACATTAATTCCTTTAATATTTTTAACTTTTTTACAACCAGCATGACAAGCTGATATAAATGTATTTTTTTCATCTTGTGAACAAACAGGATTGTATTTAACATAATCACAATTGCAGTGTGCATTACATTTATTGATAGGATTTAATCTAAAAATTATTTTGTGAATAACTCATTGATTTTTGAATAAAATAAATTAATGGAAAGACGTTGAATCCTTACTTACTCCCCATTTGGTAATAATGGTTGTTTGTTATCATTTTCAATACATCCTAAATAAGCATATGAAACAATACCAATTACAGATACTGCTCCAACAATCACATTCCAAGCAGCTAAATTACGTGCACGGGGCTTATATTTAGAAATAATTAGTCCTGACAATAATATACCAATAGCTGAAAACACAAGACCTGCACTACCTGTAATCAAACTAGATGCAGAAGCTGATTGACGATATTGAGTTTCTATATATTTTGGTAAAAATATCCAATACGGCATATAACCCAAAAAATAAAAAATCGCAGCGAAATTATTCAACATTAATATTCGATTTGATATTAAACGTTTGAATGTTTTCATCATGTCTACAAGTTAATAAATTTTCGATAATTTAATTTGAATATATTTTAATAATAAATGATTGAAACCTTTAAAGGATGTTGGTAGCTCTGCTTCAGGTTCTGATATTTTTGATGTTAGTTTTTTTAAAATCTCTTTACGTACAGCAGCTCGTGGTAATACTTTTGGGAATAAAGCAAGTAATGAAGCAAATATAAATATGACAATAGCAAGAATTATCCAACCTAACCACCAAGCACCTAACCATCTAGGATCATTATTTTCAATTGTTGGTGTTAATGTTGGTGATATGTAAAGTTTAAGGCATACTGAAGCTAAACCATAGCCAATAGCTGGACCTAACATTCGTATAAAATATGAAAAACCTACAAAACGGTTTCTAAATATGTTTCATTTTTAATGAATATTTATGACTTACTGAAAAGGGCTGGCGTTTTCGATTTTTTAACATTATCATCCATGTAAGATACTCCAAGGGTGTAATAAAGAGAACCACCTATTCCTGAGACAAATTGCGCAGTAAAGAGGATTAATTGGGGTGAATAGTTGCCACCTTCTATTTCACATTCAGATAATGTTAAATTTTTATTATGGCATAACGACTTTTTATGTTCACGTTCTAATTTATCAATGGTTGAATTAGCATGGATTGTAAGATATTCAACAGTTAATGATAATGCATCAGTTCCAGCTCCATAAAGGAAATGTGGTAATGCCGTTAATAAACAAAATAAAACAACTGTATACATCCCTAGAGCCATCCAACGTGGTCTATGGCCTCGGCCAGCATAATAGCTTAAAACCACCGAGACAAACAACTGACTTAAGTCATTTCCAACAGTAATTATTCCTAGAAATACAATTGGATAATTAATCGAACAATCTACTTTTTATTTTAATTTAACATTTACCAGTTGTACGACTTGGTATTTTAAAGCGTTTTTCAAGGGTTGTTATTGTACCATTGAAATATGCAAATGCTGCTGAGAACACACAGCCTAAAAGGCCGTATAGGAAAACATAGACTTTTTTATTAGCTAGTTTTTGTATACATGACCCTTTCAAAAACCAAATACCACATGTTGTATCATCAGTTAATGTAATTTTCTTTAATTGATTCGGTTTTATTGATTTAAAATCTTCATTATCAACCACACAATTTGATTCCATTGTGACAACAACATAAATTTTGAAGGTACAAATATACACGTGAAATTAGTTTGTTAATAAATTTGCAAAGAATGCGTTAACAAAATAATACATTTTTTAAGTATTTAGCTAGCTACTATTTCTTTGCTATAACGCAATGTTAATTATTAATAATTTACGGTTAAAAATTATATGAATTATTTAAAAAGATTTTACTGACCTAATTTATTTAAAGAACCTAATAAATCGCACCACCAACTAATACACTAACACTAACGTAATAATAAACAGTTTGTTAGTTTAGAAACCATTCATTCATCAACAGTATGGTCAATCATCTAGTCACTAACTTTGTCGTAGAGTTAGAGATGCTATTTCCATTATTCAATTATTTTCTACATTTCATTTGTATGTGTGGTAGTCATTTAATTGGATAAGCTACATAGATAATCTTGAATAATATACAAATCTAAAATTGTTTACATTATTATTTCAGCTTTTTATTCTGTCATATTTTGATTTTTATTAATAAAAATTTGTTTGGATTCAATAATATATTTGTTTCATTATTCTGTACTCTGTACGTATACTACAAGGGTAAAATAGGTGAATTAAAATGTATCTGTGTAAAGAAGGGCTGTAATTTAGTTTATTAGCGGTTGGCGATGCGTTTAAAATTGTACAAGAATATCTGTGGGTACATTGTGGAATTGGGGCGAGTGAACCGTATCGGTTGTTTTAAATTTGTTCAGTGTCGTGCACTTAAAAAGATATAAATTCGTTGTATCGAGGTTTAAGGTGAGGCGTATTCTTAGTCTTTCAATAAAAGGGTGGAATATAATGAATTAAAAATAAATGGAAACTTTTTCCATAAGTCTCGTTAGATTACAAATAATGAAAGCCCAGCTCGCATTGCGTTTAGAGTTTTAATAGTCTTATGGCACATCGCGCGGAATTAGTCGGCATGGCAGAAGTATCTCGGCATCTTAGGAATATTTATTCGTTTTTCCAAACGACTCGGTCCGAGACAATGCGGGACTAAGGACGGCGTGTCGGGATGCTGGGACGCGCTCGTGATTTCGCTTTAATCCTCGTATAATGGTTGTGTAATTCTTCCAACTCAGATCCACAACAACTCTTTCGTTGATCGCCTAATGTATTCAGAAAACATTCCGGTTCGCGACCGTTGATTTGTTTCGGTTGCTTAACATTTTTAACAGTCTCGCATTTAGGCGCCGCATCAGACATCGAGGATTAAAATGTAATAACTTCGTTGCAGGCTGAAATTACATTTTTAATTTGAATAACTTATTTTTCGTGTTGATTTAAGCATTTACGTTGCCTTGAGCTTGCTAAGACGTGCCATAACGATAAAAATTGCGATTCACAACTAAAGCTAAATGTATAATGGTGAAGATTGGGGCTTAAAAATTATAATAGCTTGAAAGGGACTAAATGATGACTAGCATCCCTGTCCAGCACCAATCGCCCGCCCCAAAATCTGATCACGTCCTCTATCTAATCCCAGCACGTAATGAAAAATTGCACGTTCGTTAGAGAAAGGTGAAGGAGTAAAATGAGCACCGCAAGAACCAAATAAAGAGAGATTCATCGTCTTAAACTAAGAATTTTCTTCCTACGAAACCCATCATTAGATTAACAACTTATATAAGTAACTATAATTAACCAGAAAATCGTGTTCCGTTCCATACTGATATTAGCGGATGGTGGAATAATTAATGAATGTCACCATTAAATTATTCTGTAAAAAATTGAACACTTATTACGATAATTAGTCTGTCGTTAAATAGAGACTTATATTTTTATTCTTTAGACGTCCTTAACTTAAAACTTGGGGGTATTTTTAAATGTTCAGAGGCAAAACCAAATAGGTAATTATTTATTATTAAAACGTATCGGGAGATTAGGGGCTTCTTTTTTAGGTATGAATATATTTTTTACAGAGGGAAATCGGATTGTACATAACGTGCACTGAACTGAAATCTTAGCAATTAGTTCTTTCAAAGTATCTTCGTTTACGCTTTTTGCTTCTTGCGACGAAGATTTTTCTGATTCGCAAGCAAATCATTAGTAAGGTTTATCAGTGATAATGTCAATCGCTTTGAAGTTGTAAAGAATATATTGATAGAAAAGAAAACGCCTTAGAATTTGTCTGATAGCTACCCACATCGTTTAAAGCGGTACATAATATCGGCTTGCAGTTATAATAGAAAGATCGATTGACTAATTCGCCTATGTTACGGAAATATTAGATGTTAATGGTTCCAAAGTAAGGATAAGAGGAGCTCCTTTGTGTGGCATGTCTAACTATCGTATTAAGGAAACTCGCGTGGTAGCAATTAAATAATCCCTTCAAAGCATGAATCGAATGAATACCTTAGGGAATCCCATAGTATAGAAGTGGAAACAGCAGATGCTTGCTGTTGTAATACGGACGCTGGCGACGGCGACGTCGACAACACTAATATATCAAACATGCAAATTCTTATTGCTTCCAGATAATCTGGATTCGTTTTTCATGAAATAAACTGGCCATATATATTCCATATCAGACTCATGTTTACCATCATACAACTACCACTGAGACGGCTATCGTGAGACAGATGTTTGATTTACGTTAAATTTCTTCTAAACTAAACTAAAGTTGAGTCAACCATATGTCATCCACCCGTGAATCCGACGACGATCTTTTAATTCAAATTTCGAAAGATACTCAAAACTAACCAACAAATGTAATAAATAATAAGAGCCTAGACTATTTAATCGTATTTGATGCAAGATTAAACGACCATCAAAGTCATTGATTCTATATTTTCTATTCCCCATTTATTACCGCTTTTTCACGATATGGCAAAGGATGCAGTCAATTACTAAAGTGGCTGCCACATGATTGGATATAAATCTGATGTGGCTTTGATGCTCAACAAGGAGTATTTTTATTCCTCTCGAGTGGAAATTTTGTAATTTACCTTTCGCAACGGCTATGTGTGTTTATGTCAACTAACTCTAGTAAAGTAAATATTAGTTGATGCAATATAGGACTTTATTAGTGAAATTAACCTACCGCTCAATAATATACAAGCAAATTATCCAGGCATTACGACTAACCGATAAAGGCCAGAGAATACTACAAGTCGACGAATACAACCATCTATTTGAATATTGTTAATATTCGACCAAGTTGAAATAGATACCGACTGAGTTCCCCTCTAACGTCTTACTTTTCAAAAAGCGTTTTTGTTGCCATTATACACAGACTATGTACATAATTACAACTACCCTCCTAAAACACTTATATTTTGATATTGATAAGTATATACAAATAAATATGGATAAGAATAATTTAGAAAGAAAAATCGATAAATTTTGGTGAATGAGCTAGAAATACAAGAAATTATACAATTTTTTCAATTCAATTATCACTGATTTCTAACGCAAAGATGGATCTAGACATCTGATTAATTGATTTAAGTATTCTAGAGCCATTGAATCAGTATAATATATGTTTGTAAATGAAATAAGCCGTTGACGATGGCTGCTGATAAAGAAAAAAATAGTAGGAATGCTTCAACGCGGAGGTAGAAATAAAACTGTGTAATGGATGACTAAAATCGATATTGAGTAGCGAGTGGGTATTAAATCTAATTCTGAAGCTTGTTGAAATTTTAACTGGGCTGGACCGAAGACGCGCATTTTAATATCGTTTCGATGTTGTTATTATCATAACGTTCCACGAAAGAGGTGGAGAGACTACATGTCTTTCTGGAATTAGCCAAATGTGTTTTCGCATATTAGACATAATACAGCGTTGAGCCGAATTAATTCTCGCTCCCTTGCGGTGCCGTAGCATAGCAAAAGCATTAGCATGATCATACCTTGTCTTGAGATTCGATCTTAACCCCACGCGTATCGCTATACATCTTAGACGCGGTTCAAACGTTTGCCGCAAGAGGATTATCGGATGCAGATAAGGGACGAACCGCGACGAACTTACCCGGTGGTATCCATCAACTTTATCTTACCACAATTATACAAATAATAAATATTTATCGTGTCCCTTTATCCTCTTACTTCTGTTCCGTTTCTTCCTTCCTGTTGCTTTTCCTCCTCATTACGTCTAATCCCATATTGCATTCCGGGATGTTCTTACCAAGAAAAATTGTTTGTTGTTTCCATCGTCCGTCAGTCAAATTAATCTGTCGTTTTATCAATATAATCCTATTTTTTCTTGTTTACTTGTTTTATTATTTAGTTATTATTATTATTATCATTATCATTGTTATTAATACTACTATTATGATTATTATGATTGTATTTGTTGTAAAGTTTCCACTAAATCATTTATTTTCGTAAGGATAATTTAGTAAATCGTCCATGAAAAATATCTGTCCAAAGCCGTTGGCTTTTTACTTGATTCAAGTCTTTATTCTGAGACGGCAGACTTAAATATGGCAGCAATTATTCTAAATACGGTATTAAAACCTTTTAGATGGCTATTCTTTCCAGGCCACGACGTCGG
Source organism: Lydus trimaculatus (assembly GCA_037414755.1). Taxonomy (NCBI): domain Eukaryota; kingdom Metazoa; phylum Arthropoda; class Insecta; order Coleoptera; family Meloidae; genus Lydus; species Lydus trimaculatus. The sequence goes on along the minus strand of JAZBGY010000248.1, from coordinate 70,307 downwards.
TAATGCTGGTACTCTGCTCGGAAATAGAACAAATACAAAAGATTGGCTTTATTCTGTCGGACTGGAGGACGAGTTCGCTTGATGAGGATGAACGATAAAGGCTCCATGCTGAACAGGTGGTGATTTGGGCCTGTACCCGTTTTGCATAACAATTGCTGGTTAAGTAGACTCTATCATCACGTTTTCTTTTTAGGTTATTTGGGGTGGTATATCAGAAAGCACTAAAGCTGTCACAATGAAAACGACATTTTAATCCTCTGAGTCGAGTCAAAATCTTACGGTCGCAAAATAAATGAATTTTAAGAAATTACTTTCTCTTTCTTCTATCTTAGGGTTATTTCTCGTATACATTAAAGTTTTAAGCTTCAGAATAGCTTAAAATAAATCCAGAGTAAAAGCTGAAAAAGAAAAAGCAAATGCTATAAATTACTACTGTCAAGGCGATGCAACGACTGAACTCTACAAATCCAACCATTTAATGAATTTTACCCTAATTTCATAGCAACCACTGGTGTTGACATTTGCATCTACTCAGTCCCACTAAAACTCATCAATGGCATTCTCCATTAATGTAGCTTAACCAGAATAAATTCAATATTCATTGTAATTTTTCAATAAATTAAAAATTTTGTAACTATTAATTTGAATAACATGAAAATGATAAAATCGTTCCATGTTTAACCAAATACAATCTTAGTTGCATTTATTCCCGATGCTTTGCATCTTACAGCAATATTTCAACCGTTTAAGTCGTATATAGGTGCGTGGTAGATTTTCTAGGATTGAATTGATTTGTAGTACACAAATGCTATTACCCTTCCAAGACATACTATATTACTTGAATGTTCCTCTATATTTCCTATTATTCATTTTTTTCTCATCACGAAAATGGTATAAAACAAGACAAAAATAATAATAAATGAATACCATAAAAATAAAAATAATATAGAAAAATCATTAATTATTATTACAGTGAAAGCTTTTACCTAATATTAAAGTCCACTCATTTGGCCTTTGTAGCTTATGATACGGTCAATATCAATTTAGGATAATTGAGTTGTGCCATATTTAAGGAAATGCCCAAATGATGAAAAGCGAAAGGGGTCGCGAAATCCTTAAACACACAAACATGTACAAACATTCAGCCCGTTTCTGTTGGAGACGTAAATCATCAAAATTGCCATTTTCCAAATCCTAGCATTTCTATTTACTTAGAATATCATCTACTATTGATAATAAATACATTGTTTAATTGACTTTTTATCAATAATGCAGGAAATATTGACTGTGTCAAAACGCAACCACCAAAATTACAAACGTCTATTGTAATATTCAAATTATTTACAAATATGCAACCAAAAATACTTGATGCAAGTTCCGAGCAAAAATTTAATCATATTTTTGTTCATCGACCTCCGATGCATAATCATCTGGTAAATTGAATTTTCAAATTTAAATACTAATTGTAAGATAAGTAGTGCGTAATATCCTTAGACTAGCTATATAGTTAATTGTTGCATAGCATATAGCGATAATAAGTCTCAGAACATCAGCTCTTAGACTCTGTCTGAATCACTCTTTGTGAGACTTCGGACATTATTATTAAAGGCTAATGGATTTTAAGAAGGGTTGTGTGTATGTATATGTATCTTCAATAGTTGATGACGCAACAGTAAAAGGGACAGTTTCGAACTATACACTTCCAACTTCCGTGTCCTATTGATATTGATATAGAATGATAAAAGGGACTCAAACGATATCGTACCTCCTTTAACTTCTATTACCAACGTTATTATTATTATTATTATTATTATTATTATTATTATTATTATTGTTAATATTATTATTGCTATATAGTAGTACGTTATAAACATACTTAAATGCGTATTTATATTGTTGGAATAACTCATACAGGAATTTGTATATACCTATTGTTTGTTTTTGTTTATATATACGTATATATCTGGGATAAGATTTTTAATATCTGATAAACGTTTTTAACACAACTTTGCGATTAGTCTAATTAACTTCAAGTGGTTTACGATATCTCAAAAATTAGTTCTAGATTAATCTTGTAGGAGACTCTCATGAAAATAAAGCAGCAATCCGGCGAATACTCGTATCATAAGAAGCGCGGTATTTACATAGATAACGTTTCACAATATTACTTGACGATATTTTAATCATGAGATGAAAGTATTCAGTTCTTTTTTAACTTACTTGTACCACAAAAGATCATCAATTGTTTTGTTGAACAATTTAGAATTTTATTGAATAATATAGTGTTTACCTGAGAGGCTCCAATTTGGCTTGAATACAAAAGAGAGGGGTCGCATAATGTAGCTGATAATCCTACTTAACTTTTTTTTTTGGAATATATTCAGCGAAAGATAGATAGAAGTGTATTTATCTTAACGAAACAAAAATATTAAGACGGCAAAGACGATTTAATCAAAAAAGGCTTAACTTTCATTAAACAAAAATATATGTACAGGGAGAGAGCTTCAAATCTTTTTTTCATGTGGTTTTCTACAAACTAATTAGCAACGTCTGTGTGTTTTATTTAATAATAATTTAAAATTGACGAAATTTCCTTTTAAATAAAGTAAATAATCGTATATGTATAGATATACAAAACATGGCCAATATAATTAAATCTTTAGACGTATCAAGGGTCCTTTATATGGAAGGGTGTGTTCAAACTTCATAATACAGGGTTCATTTTGATTTTCTATTTACCTGTTTTCGAATAAATAATAGAATCAATTGTATTGGTCAAATGGTTCGATTTACAAAACGATATCAGTTATCATGTAATAATTGTATTAAAATGTTTGTGTATAATTTGATTTTGTAATAAAAAAGTGATTATTAGATCAAAAGCTAATTTAAAATAAATTCTCAGGAGCTTGTTTTAGTTAATCAGTTGCTTATCATAAATCATTTTGGTTCACTGTAATACGTATTATAACTTGAGTATATAACAATTAAATATTTACTTAAATATTAGATTAACAGAAAATCCATTACTTAATGTATTCTGCAATATATTATGTTAAATAAAACAGTTATAATATATAGCAAACTTTTTATACTTTCAAATCTTACCTGCCAGATGAGAATATTGTTTTACGTTAATTATGTTATGTAATTATTTTTTGTATAATTTCCACTGTTTGCTACTCTATATAAACATTAAAACCTTATCTTCAACTAATTTATATTTAGTTTAGTCTTTGTCACTATGATTTAAATTTATTATAAGATTTACTCAGAATAGATAATGGATCAGATGTAATTACTAAAATTTGACAGACGATTCTACTAAGGCCAGGTAGAAATATTCCACTATTAGATAATCCTATTAAGATGAACACAGATTGAATATAATAGGAAAAGACATAAACGCAATGAGGAAAGTCCAACTGTATAATTAATAAACTAATTGTTACGGGATACTTCAGTATCAGTCTATCAAATATAAAACATATTCCGTAAGAAAATTGACATTTAAATACCCTTTTTTACTTCATAATTGATGTACTGTTCGTCTATTTTGAATTGGTCGACGTGAATTTAAAACAACTAAAGCGATAACAATAAAGTTAATCCAAATAAACTATAGCAAGTTAAAGCATTTCTAAACAAAAATATACATCATCCAGGTAAGAGTGATGCAACCGTTTCATCAAATGTAGGAGGATTATGCGGTGTGAGCAATTCAATCCGTAGCCTGGATAAAAGAAACATTAATATTTTTTGCTGTGTGCTAGTTTATAATGAGATATGGAGTTCAGCCCTTAATAATAATAGTAATAATAATGATAACAATTAAAATAATAGTTTTGGATTAGCTACAATCGGGCATAGATAGGGGCTACAGAGGAAGAACCAGTATTTGCATTCTCTTAAACGAATCGTCATTAAATATTATATTTCTCTTTTATATTTTATAATATCATCGATCATTAAATCATTATTGTTTTAAGATACACCTATAGAGATAAACTGTGTATTCTTGTGTTAGGAAGAATGAGAAAACGAGTTATTTGATTTGTATAAATAAAATAGTTTTGTTGCTTTAAAATCGCGCAGATCAAATCAAAACAAACGAAGTATAAAACACTCATTTTTTACCTGTTGAGCTAATTAGAGATTTAATACAAAATGGAAAACAATCAGTTTGTAAATATTGAAATTATTAAAATTTTAAATATATTGGCTATAACTAAAATGAGATAAATTAATTATTTTTGAAATTAGGAAAAACCATAGTAACTTTAAAGTAGAATCCTACTTGTATGTATTGAACGAGACTTTAACATCTTAACTAGTAATTATAAATTAGCTATGTAATAAAGTTTTCTTGATGTCTTCAAACGACAGACTAAGGAAAATCTTTAAAACAACTGCTTCCATTAATGTGCATGATAAATCGATTAGTTAAGTAAATAGTAACAAAGTTAAAGTTCGTTTGAGACTGTACTGTTATTATTAATATTGCCAACAGTATTATTATTATTATTACTGAAATAATTATTTTTTTTTAATTTTCATAATTAATTCCTTTATTAATGTTTAATAATAATGCATATAATGCGTATAATATGGCAATTCTTTCTTGGATACGATTTCAATTTTGTCGCAATCATCATTTAATAGCAATAATTGCTATCAGTCATAAAATCTTTATAATTTAAGGGTCAATTAGCTGTGGGACGTATAAATATTTCATCGTGTGAAGCGATTTAAGAGTGTTAATCATAAAAATATTATTGATTAATTTTTTATAAGTAGCAAACTAGACATTTGCGATTCAACAAAATACGTAATTTTATATTCAAGCAAATATTTGTTGGAAAATTTATTTATTATTTCTTTATTACAAGATCTACCAGAAACGATAAAAAATATCGTATATGGACGTAATATGTATATGTACAGGGGGTAAATTGTTGAAATATAGGAAACGTGCTTATCAATTTCAATATATTAAACATATGTAAATTGCGATTAGATAAAATTTGTATGATAGAATCTAGATGTTGGTAAAGACACATATAAGTTATAAAATTATCATAGAAAAACCATAATAGACGTAGTAGTCGTATTTTCGATATTTGAGAGAGTTCAACCACATGTGGGTCCCGTCGTGTGCATTGCATTAGTTTATTTTATTTTATGCGGAAATCTGTAGGGATGAATAATTTGCTTGAACCCTTTGTTGTTGGTGGGACATACCTCAACACAGTACCGCCTATCCTGAAATTCCAGACTCCGCCTACATATCAACTCATTTGAGCGTCGAGACGGTGGTCGACGTTGGGGGCGCAAGCGCTTGACTAGACGAAAGTTTTCTTAGAAAATGATTATGATTGTAAAATGTCATCTTATCTTGTAAAAGATAATTTCAACTATAATAATAAAACATCTATTATTATATGGATTTGTTTGATATTTGCTCAAAATTTCATATATCTTATAAATTAATAATCATTTTGATATCAGTAGGCCGGCCATGTTCATTAAGAAAAACTGGGTAGTTGATCGGTTTTTTTTTTTTTGAACGTAGAGTGTGTTTGCGCGGTAAGCGCATGCAGGGGGTGGTGCGATCTACCCTGTACAACCGCCACCAGCCGCACCGCCGCAACTCAGAATCAGTCGTTGCCGGGTACGCGTTAGGTGCAGTTGCTATATCGCGCCTGTCTTTGAGCCTACAGTCACGTTGCTAGCGTCTCGTCATGTCAATCTAATTCAGTGTTTTCAGTTTGTTTATTCTATGACGATGGACTTTCAGAGTGCCATGGAGACATTTGCTGAAGCCTGGGTTGCTGCCAATACTAAAGGGGCACCACTCTCTGAGATATCCACCCAGGTAAATAACGAAAGGAAATGCAACTTGTTTTAATTATATTATCATGTATATTTATTAAAATCGGTATTAAGTAATACGACGATGTGTTGTTTAATAATTATTACGGTATCAATGCTGGATTCGATCTATTTTCCCTGGAAAATCCGGTTAATGCCGGATTTAGTAAATCCTGGATTAGCCTGGACGGATTGAAGCGCGAATCGATGGAATTGACTGATTGTATTTCCGTCTAGCATCCAACACATACAAACATTTTAAAGTATATGTAACTTGAATTTTTATTTTGAATTATTCACTATTTTTTCGTGAATCGGGGACAAACAATATAAAGCTAGATAAAAATTCAACAATAGCTTTGTAAATTTATCCTATCTAGTAGAAATAATAAAAACTGTCTTTTAATATATTGCAATTATTTATTTATTTTTAACGCAATTATATATTAATTGATGCAAAAACATTTACACTTAGTTTAATGGAAACATCATATACGTATGTAGTTATTTTTACTAGTTACATATTATGATTTGTAATTTCATTATACCCTTATTTAATTACAATTGCAACTATGGAAAAAGTGTTCAACTATTTCAAAAGACTGTCAATATAATGTTTCGAAATTTGTTAAATTAACCCTTAACAGGCCCAATTTAACATCAATTAATCTAATCTAATCGCGCAATCGTTTCCAACATAGTTCCAATTGAGTTTCTATTAAAGGCGGTTTTTTTTTTAAGTATTGAGAAGATGGCTTAATTACGAAAACAAAAGATTAAGAAAATATTGTTATATAATTTATCAGTTGATTGTTGAATGTTTAAACTGTAAATCAAATCTTAATTTATTATTTATTACCATTATACAACCGAAAATTTATAAAATAAGACTTTTAATCTGTTACGAAGGGTTTATAAAAAGGATGCTGATCAGATCAGTTATAGATAAATGGGCCAATTACATTGAAAGTTTTCAATTTTATGACTATTATGTACTAAACTTTATATGTTTAGTATATAATACAAACAAAATATAAAAAGCTTTATATATTAATAACAAAAATTTCAAGTGAAACATTTTGTTATTATTGTGATGAAATTTTACCTGGAAACTGTTACCTGGACAAAACCCTAAACCATAAGGTTGTCATTAAGTGAGGAATTAACTTTATGACTAATAGGTTTATACTAATCGGCTGCTTTTGCTACACGACTTGTAAAATATCTAAAAACGCCACCGGGAGATCAAACCCAGGTAGGATTATAAACCTACATATCTTGAAAATTTCGTCTCGAATACAAGGCCAAATCTACAATGCTCACAGATCTAAACACATAAATGAAAATCTATTCCTTATTCAGATATTTTGTTGAACTAAACAAATAAGTAATTTAACCTATGATTGAATTATTTTTCAAATAAATTTTGGATAAATATAAAATAATTTTACGTGTCCATTCACCTATAGATTACTAACGAGCTTTTAAATATTGCCAAAGATTATCTGTTTCCAATTTAAATATGATTTTTATTTATTTTATTCACAATTCATCAGTTATATTGTTATAAAAGCAAAAATGTTAAAATGTTAAACCATGAAAAAGACGGTTTTATTAAAATTGTGAAAAAATAAAATAAACGAGGGTGGAAGAATATAAAAGTTATCCACAGGTGGGAAACACACAGGTAAAAAAACATCATGTCCTTCCGGGCGTTACACATGAAAGGCTCCACCGGTCGCTAGTACCGGTCACTTTACAAAATTCTACTGAAAAATAAAAAGGATGTTAAATTAATTATTTTCCCAATCAGCATATTTTCTTGGTAATACGTACTAATTAATTAATTTGGAACGTATTTACCACAAATCAATTTCTTTTTGATTATATTGACACAGATTGAAAGGATGTACTGAAAATAATATTAAATTCATTGTATTTGTATTTAATAAAATTCGATAATAAATTGTTGGTAATAATGCAACATCAAAAATAATTATCTTTTAATAATTATCATTATTAATTGTAATAATAGAACTAAAATTTCAATTGTTCCTGATAATACTGATACATTACAGGATAATCTTATAATTTGTTTTTATGATTAAGTATTGACACGTTTATAGTTTAATTTTTTAAAACTTTTCGGTATAATTGTTGGACATTGTTCCTTACACAGTTGCAAATGACACTACATATTTACAAAACATTTATTACATTAAGTGACTCGATCAAAGTGTATTTATTTAAAAATGATTACCTTGGAACGTATTGCTTCCATATAATTACAATTAAAACAATTAAATCAATATATTTACGACTAATAACAATAATAATGGATTTTGTATTGGAAAAATACATGCGATGAAAATTTCATAGAACTTCCACCAACAGTAGCATCTGAAGATGCAGTTTTTGGAAGCGACAGAGATTGGCCACCAGGTCGATGCTCCTGTTCTGGCCCTGCATACTTACACAACTGCTGTCACTTTTTGCGAACAATTTCGTAGAAGTTAAACTATAGCCAGTTCTGTCACTCATTCGAAAAACGATCAGAAAACTAAACCAGATTCCATTCTTGTTTAAATAATGATTTTTGATACATCGGTACATCTACAACAGTTCAATACTAAAGAAATTTTTGAGAAAAATAAATAAATATTTTTAAAATATATCTAACATCTTTCAACGTAAATATTTTATTGCACTTGGTACAATTGTTGTATACCTGTTATATGACTTCAAATTACAATATTTCGTCGCTTTCTAGAAGATCTACCCTGTCTGGATATTACTTTGTTGGCAACTAGGTATTTATGACCTTAATAGCGGCTTTTATTGCTGCTAGCTGATCCTCACAGTCCCTTTATCCAATATTGGATGACAGGTAGTCCTGAAGAAATTTCATCTTAAACAATCATTGTCAGTTTTTGTATATCTTGTTAGTAAATTATCTTATACAAAATCAATAAGAATACATTTTGATCTAACTGTAAAGTAACAAAAATTATGACCTTAAAAAAGCCGACATAATTTATTATAGTCATGTACACTCATTATCTTAGCTTAATCTTGGCTTAACTTCCATAACAATTGCGAACGAAATAACAAGATGTATTGAAGAATTTCTAGAAAAATTATTTTTGTTATAAAGTAATATGGACAATCAGAAAAATAACGTTAAAAACGTATTATTTTTTTTCCAATCATTTGGTATTTCCCAAATAATCCGCTCGATCTCGATTAAATAACCAATCAATTGTAAATCTATGCTGAAAATAAAGGAAATAAAAATCTATATTGACGTATTGGTACTGTTTTTCGAGAAGGTCAATATCCAGACACTTGTTAATATCTCAAATTCTTGCTGCAATTTCGACCTAAATCTAATAGAGCATGTCAATAAGAGAAGAGGCAGCTTCCTTGGATCCATTCTTATGATCAACTTGATAAAATAAATTCAGTACTATCATGCAATATTATCAAGATATTAAATTTTATTAATTTATTAATTTATTTATTCATTTTCACTTTTCTCTTTAACATTAAAAATCTAATTGCAAGACTTTTTTGACTACTTAGGTGAAAATGTATAAATGAGACGATATTTTCCAAATTAATTTGAATTGTTTGAATGAACTGGTCAGAGTTTAATAGGCACTGTAGTGATGAGCCATATAATCAAAACAATTTGTAATTAACTAAGTGGTGTCCGATTAGTCGACTATGATTAATGTAGAAAGCAGTATTAAAACCACGTAATCGATGAATCGAATTGTTCTTGAAAATACTATCACGTACTCCAGGGTAACTTAAATCTTGGATTATAGAATACATAGTTTTATTTTGTCTATCAGATAAAATTAACTTTAACACTGATTGCTTTAAAAGTTGATCTGAAGCCCTTTAATCATTATGTAATAATGAGACTTTTCAATTGTAATAAATATTCAGTTTAACTTTTGATAAAGGGCTTAGCTAGAGAATTAACCCCTATTATTCTAATTTTAATCTTAATTATTTTGTTTATTCGAATTATTTAATTTATTACTTTATTTGGGAATGTATATTACGTTCACCCCTTACCCCTTCCTGGGCGTGTTCGCGAATATGATCACCTATATAAAAACGGCATAGTTCTATGTAAGCTCATTAACAATAAGACTGTAACTGTCACCTTGATTTTCATTTGAAAAAATCAATCTTTAGTCAACTAATTTTTTAAATAAAACTAAAATTCCAATCTCTCGCTCTCTCTCTCTCTCTCTCTCTCTCTCTGTATATAGGTATATACCGGTCGATTCACAGTACTAGGTACGTAGGAAAATAGCCAAGCATCAACCAACGTTACGACAGTCTAATGAGTTAAAATGAGATAGAGAGAAATAGGCGGTTACATTATGAGAAATTTTTACTATTATAAACACCCAGTTCGACCCTACTTTATGGGCAATAAAGTAACAGTAGGGTTAGTTTGTAATTCTCTATAGAAAAAGACAAATAGAAAATAGATTTTGGGCATCCAATGTCTTTGTCAAGATCGTTGCAATATATTTTTCAAACATGGATAGCTGATGCGTACATTGTAGAACTAATGCATCAGACAAAGAACACACATTTGTATAAAGAATTAATTATTCATTTATTATTAAGGGATTATCAATTTGTTTTTAATGCTCACAATCAGTGGCATACCTATCGGAGACAAATATGCTACTGTTGATTTTAAATATCAATTCAAGGCAATAATTCAGGTATTATTGAAATTGAAAGATTTTTCCAAGAATTTTCCATTAATTGTAATATTGTTGTACATGAAAATAACAACCAAATTTGGGCGAAAAAGACAAGGAGAAAACAGATTTTAAATATTTATTGTCTTTGTCAAGATCGCTGCAATATTTTTTTCAAACAAGGAGAGCAGATGAGCACATTTCAGAACAAATGTAACAGACAGAGAGCGCACTGCATTTGTATTTTTAATTTATTTTTGAAAAATAACAATTTCTATTGATAACTAAAGATTAAATGGATTAAAATAAATAACAAATTATTCTAACAATTTCAAGTTTATACAAATATAGTGTGCTCTTTGTCCAATGCATTGGTTCTGTAATGTACTCATCTGCTATCTTTGTTTGAAAAAAGACACTGGATGTCGAAAATCTGTTTTCTCCTTGTATTTTTCAACAGAGAATTACAAACTAATATTATTGTCATTTTCTTGTCCATAAAATAAGGTCGAACTGACCAGCAATGGTGTACAATAGGTGTTTATAAAAGTAAAAATTCCCCATAATGTAACCGCCTATTTCTCTCTATCTCGTTTTAACTCATTAGACTGTCGTAAGATTGGTTAATGCTTGTCTATTTTCCAATGTACCTAGTACCGTGAATCGACCGGTATATACAGGTTAAGACAGTTCATCTACCAACACAGGAGAAAGTACAAGAACTGGGACAGTCTAATAGTCTTCGTTTGGCTTAGAAAGAAATGTCTGGTAGAATCTTTGTAAAATTACCTACCCTTAAGACTGTCCTATGTTCCTAGATGGAATGTCTGAACCTGTATATATATATATACATATTATTTACGTAAGTAATGATGAAACAGCTTATTTAATTCAAAAAACTAAGAATACAAGTTTAAAAAAAACTCTGGCATACAAATGCTTGTTATATACGGATTAAGGGAATTATGAGTCATGCAGATTTAGTTTAGATCTTCTTATATCTGAGCTGGGATGTTTTGTAGAGAAAGTGCATTATATTTGGGGGAGAATGAAAGAATATAACGACAGGGTTATATAGAGGGGCCTCTGTCTATGTTTTAAATTGTTAGCAGTGTCGAACGTCTGATAAATATAACGTTCAGGAATTCAGATGCTTTTTGACCCCACTTAACCTAGATTAAACGCGATCATAATGGACAGTCAAACGAACAGATTTGTACAGATATATACAACATTTGAATGTCGCAGTTTTTATATTTTACATATTTTCTTCAACAAAAATGAAATACGTAATAAAAACGATAATGTAAATTTAACTAATCATTTCTTAATTTTAAATCACTGTTAATAGTTTATATATTCATAAATGTGTACGTAGTAGTGTTAGTTGTAAAATAGCCGAAGATTTAAAAGGTTTATCTATTACAGAGTCAAGCGTTGGCGTTGACAAGGACTTGCAAAACACCGTCTCCACCAGCATCAACCCCAGCCGTTACCGGACGATCTAGTCGTGAATCGGCCGAGAGGCCTGCTACACCACCAACAAATCGATCCCCATCTGCCCTAGACAGTACTATTTCTCCACAATCTGTTAAAGATGATTTTGAGGCATCTAAAGCCTCCACAGGTAAGGAAATGCGGTTCTATGATATTCCTATAAAAAGATATGTTGAGACTTATGCGTATGTATATTTGTTTTCTGTTCAAGTAAATTTCACATAGAGCTATTTAATCTAATTTCAACTGTAAACATTTTTTTCAACTTTTAATATTTTACCTGGTAATCGTTACACGAAATTGTTGGGGACGAGGCCGCTGGGTCCATTTCTGGAATTAAGAATTGTCCGGTCAGATTTAAGTATTTCTAGTGCTAGACTTATCAATGTTGGTAAGGTTCACCGTCCGCATTGAACTTTCCGATGCCCCTCGTATCGGTCGGATTGGAGCGGATTGTGCGGTTTAAGCAGATTATCTGTTCATGATTGATGAAACGGCTGCAACCTAGTATACCCCAAACCAAAAACGTCCACCGATCAGGTATGCAGCCTTTGGCCCATATGCCATGCAGATACATCGTCGGGATATAGTGAATGCCATAGTAGGCCAGTTAAAGCTGGATTAAGTAAGGTAGGGAATTAGAGGAAACTAGGATTAGAGGGACTCTGGCCTCCTCTTACTACGAGACGGGAAGTAGAGGATTAAGCTTGTGTGAGGGATTAAAATTCATGGGGGATCAAATATAAAAGAAAAATTGAAAACATAATGTTAAAATATATTAATAATGCATCTTCAGCTGTCCCATGTACTCAAATTTATCAAATTTTGTGATTCGATACACAAAGTAGGTAATAATCAAAATGTTGACCAGGATCCGTGTATAATAAAGCATATTTAAATCATCATAACGTTAATATCCCGTTCACTTTTTATGTTTTTGTTATAACATGCAAAAATGAACAAATCAATATTATGATAAATTGGAGTATCAAACAATGGAAAATGAATAACTTTAACAGCTTTAGTAGAAGCAATATTACTAAATATTGTGTTTATCTGAATTTAGGAAGTGCAAAGAAGTAGTTATGGTTGTTAAAGAATGGCATTTGATCAGAAGCTATGTAAATCATTCATCTGTTAAGATCATTAGTTAGGTGTAGCAATAGATCTTTGGTCGAAATTCTTATTACACGTGCATCAATAAATGAAATGAATTTATGAAATTGAAGGGCAAAGCAATGAGATCAGATAATTCAGATGTGCCGTGAAAGCAATGTATTTCTGGAAATTGACGATAACACGCACCAATAGCTAAACTTAATCCTTAACTGAATTAATCCGTATATTATTGGGATTAAGTAGGCGAGTCGAACAGGTTTATAGTTGTATTCATGGCGGGCAAGTTCGGCGTGCGGCCTCAACATATCGGCAGATTAGCGGTCCGTCTGATCCAGGCTCAGCTACAACTTAAATGTCGCCAAGGTGATCTTCACCGTCCTTTCAACAATATGCAATCTCAGACATCAGTCAACTATCTTAACAGCCCCTTATATAAATTATTTGTACGGAATTTGAATAAAATTAATCAGATCGTTGTCTTTTTGTTATCTATTAAAAAAAGTTAAATTACCTTATAACATGCACTTTATGTTCAATAAACGAAAAAAGAAGAATTTTACAACTTTTCAGGTATTTATTTATGAAGTTTTGTAAAATGGTTTTTCTTTACTTGATAACTTATCAATTTCATCATTTCTTGGAATAAAAATATTTTCTATATTGAAAGCTTCTTTACTAAATAAGACGCACATAGTGGGTATGCAACAAGAAAGGAACTAAGAGCTATTTGTGGTTTTGCAATTGAAAACTCGATCGTAAGGTAACCTTCTTTTATTCTCCCAAGTATTCTGCATTTCTAGAATCAAACATAGGATGATTACAGCATTCTTGTTTTTATTTTTTATTCAAAATGTATACTTATATGTATATGTATTTAGAAATATATCATATATCGTATAGTAAATACAGATATAACAATTGTATGATGTTAAATATATATGTTTTCTGAACAGTCGAAAGAAATGTTGCACGTGGTTGGTGCTGAGTTTTATCGGATAAACGATAGACAGCAATCTAATCCTGTTGGTAGTGTTCGCCAGGGTGGCCAGTAGGGGCTGTGCAACGGAAGGAGACAGATGAGTGATTCGAAGAGATAAGCACGCACAGGCGGATTAAAGGAATACATGTGCAATTCGTGAGCAATGCACAAGCTTGAATGGATATTTAGAATTTCGAACTGGATTGAAAGGGATCAGCAGCGGAAGTAGGGAAACGTCCGGCTGGGGAACGCGGGCGGATTACCGACACTGTGATAGTGTACATCCGCCTTAGTACTGATATTACTTATTACGAATATTTTATAAGGTTTCTCTACATATTTTTATTAATATCAAATAAGCACTGGCAAAGAAATAATTAAAGCGACTTAATTTACTTTTATTCCGGTCGAACGCTAAAATGATTATTAATTTATATGGCTTGTTACCAAAAATCCGCTTAACAGACGAGATTTTCTTTTGTTTCTCGTTATATTTTTCAATGGGTTTCTTATAAGGTGAAAACAACTATGAAATACTTTAAGAAACCGCTATCATACTTTTCACATTTTTATTACCGCCTAACAATATCGGGCAATACATTTATTGTTAGTATACAATTTCAAATACTTTTTATAACAAAATTCTACTATAAACATATCGAATAATCATCTATCAATTCTCATGCAGATTTTCCATAGCTGAAAAAATATTTTTTGACTATTTTAAATTAGATAAAAACCGAGAGGTTTAGTTTTCTAAGAATAGTAGAAGCTCTTTCAACCGACTACTATGGGACAAGCTCTTGTCGGATGAGCGAAAAGGTTGGATAATTTGGAGCGACATTTGATCTCTATGCCACCGTTTCAACTGACCTTCCCAACCATATTACTTCATTCGAACCGACCTTTGTCATGAACAGTAAATACGCTAGTATGTAGCATATACTATAGTGTGTTTACTCGAGATATACATTATTGAGGTAAAACCTAGACATTTTCTTATATCTTAATTCATCACTGCGTCTGCAAGTACGTTATTCACCCTAAACTATACTTCCTTCCCCCGCGTTGGAGTGTATATGAATGTTCAAATATATGGTATATTTAAAAAATCGGATAATCCAGTGGTCTGCGAATGTTAAAGCGAATACAAATGTTGTTTGTTTTTTAAATCCACCTGTTGTTAATTAAATGACCTCAAAATCGAGATTTGATATCAAAATATTTCTAAAATTATTATTTAGATTCCCCCATAAAATACGACATACAGTTGATTTACCCTGTTGAAATATTCTTGAAACAGTACATAAGCAGTACTCTAAAGATGTTTCGCAATCCGAGTGGCTCCTTTAAATCCTTATCACAAATCCAGCATGAAATCGTATTAGCGCTCTAGCAGAACAGGGCAGAGGACTTATTGTAAACAGTATTGCGGGTTCGAAGACCCTTCACACTCTCTAAACTGAACTTTACAGCCCTTTCCGCGTCTCCCGCTCGACTCTTTACAAGTTGCGCGAATTAAAACTTTAAACTAACAAGACTTAAGCTAATTAGAAAATGGATAGAAGTTAAGCTGTTGTGTAAGACGCTTTGCCCTGGCGACGTACCAATCTTATGAAACATGTCTACGGACATTACTATAATGTTAAGCTGATAATTCATGAAAATACAAAAAAATTATTATTTTTTTAGTATACAGAGGAAAGTTTTACTTTTTTATATAAATAACAAAAGCACAATGTACCTAAAAGTTTCAAAAAATTTTCTTTATTAAAGAAATTATCTAAAAACTGTTTAGGCAGCTATTATATAGGTTTAACATTAATAATTACTGGTAGAAGAATTTCTTAACTCTTAACGAGAGGCGTTGCAAAGTTAAATCGCTTTTATTTGAACAGTAGAAAAGTCAGTCTTTACGCGTAAATCAGACAAGTACTTGTTGACATAATTCTGTGGGTGGTGTCTACGACTCCATTCAAGTTATACGATCAACTGATTTAAACGTATCCTTTTCAATGAATTAGTTTTCGATTTTTCTGATTGATGGAACTAATTAAAGATAATTACTAGAAAGTGTAGAATTAAAGGAGGGCTAGGTCACGACGTTCCTTTATTAGAATCGGTCTTATTATTTATAAGGTTGCATTATTGATCAACCAAGCTAGAACAAAGGACCGGAAGGCAATATGAACCCCAGTTAAGACGCTGGTCAGCCCGCCTAGATTAGAGCCGGTGGGATTAGCGACTAGTGGACTATACACAGAGCGGTAAGCCGACGGGATTAAGTCCCGGTTGGATCCTGCAACCGGATCCCTGTGATTTAGAACTGAGTCCCGTCCGCAGCATCTGCATCGTAAGACCAAAATTCGTCTTAATAAAATCAAAAGTGACGAGACTTAGAAATTAAGACCTTTCAGTGTTTCGTATATCTGACGTCAATCAACAATGTCCATTGTGTGGTAGTTGTAAGCTTCAACCAACTAATCCTTGAGACGCGCGACTAGGTCTAGGTTGCTACAGTTAAAGCACTGTAATATGCAGAAAACCTTCTTAACCTAACGAGATCATCGTAGACAAGACGATTAGTAGGACTAACACCACCTGCCTCGGTTTATTACCTGTACTTTCTATTACTATAATTTCAACCCCAACCCGGTGATCATCAATAACGCTCTTATATCGAGTCTTAACGTTTTCGAAATGACAAACTTTCTCATTTCTTAAGGTGAAAAGGAAATGAAGGAATCTTTTACTTTGACGCCACACTCAATGTCATCTCTTCTCTGCTATCAATTGATCTGTCTGTCTTTCTTATCAGTAGATACTTTTCCGACTTACACGTTCCCATTAAATTTTGTACGGCTGAACTGACTCTGTCCTCGACTATCGCGCGATCATCTGTCGTTTTACTCCCTTCAGCTAACGCTACTTACCTATTTATCTTTGCATCTTGACGCCACTTTTTATACATTTTGAAACTGACAAGCTCTAAATCATTTGCCAGCTAAATCAAGATATATCTAACAATCTCATCCGAATTATGATTTATTTTACACTTATTGTATTAAACCCTTTAATCATGAGTTTTTTATAAACAATAAAAATAATAATATAATTGATTGATTTCAATAAAATATGGTTTGCAGTATAATTTGCAGTATTTTATAATGTAATTTACTTAAAGATAAATATAGAGCAATTATATTAGAATATGTGATGATGGGGATGATATTGTAGTGGTTTTATTGTGGTCTCAGGTCCTGGAAATATTTAATAGAATTATACTTGTTTTCAGCAAAATCTCTGCCGGTTCACTGCATTGTGGAAGCGATTTGTACATTAGATGAGAATCGAAGTTTACAACATGGTGTTTGGAGACGACGTCCAATGATTGAAACAGATAGTTTTGTTATAATTCCTGTTGGAACACCTTTCCATAGTTTGGTACAGGCCGCCTTATTGCGATTGGGATATTCAGCGGATAGTGCTGCCGCAGCTAAAGGCACTGTTGTTATAAGAAATTGGAAAGCACTAAATTTCGAACAAATCTCAGACGATCCACTAGTAACAGTTGGAGATATCTTAGGTGAATTAACAACAGTTGCAACATTACGAATTCAAGTGTTTAGAGGAAAGCCTGGAAATTTTTCTGATATTAAAGATAAACTTTTGAAATTTCTTTTGGTGCAGTCACATGGTTTATTGATATCATCTGGTTGTCCGCTAGATGAGGTATGTTGTTTTTAAGTGTTGTCTTACATTTAGTTTAAACATTTAGTCTGCTTTTCGAAGAAAACGGTTATGAGGCGCTCGTCTTAAGAATTAAATGAGAATGAATGTATTAAGGGCGCAGAGAATAGCAGTAACCTCGCTTTTAATAAGATTATGTAGCATTATTTCATGGTATTAATGAGATCAAAAGCCTTCTACATCCTACAGCACGAAGTAGATCTAAACCCCCACACCGCCAACAATGTCGTTTCTCTTCTTCAATTGATAAAATACAACAAACACTTACGGGGGGATGAGTCATGTTTAGAACCCGTTTCTATTTATTAGAGACGGATTATAGACGTGCAACCTCATTCAGAGAATTTAGCGGTTCTTGATCCTTGTCCACAAAGCAAGCTCTATTTCAAAAATAAGTACATACCCCGAAAGCACTCGGCTAACGACGACTGCGGCTTATAAATCATAACACTTACGCCTTTCATTTGAATCTAGCTGAACCTTGAATAAATCCGGGAAAACATGGCTTCGAACGTCTGTTGTTAAGTAACCTAATCTCACCCTAAAAACCCATGTGCGAAGACTCCCTGAATTTACATTTCATACAAACTCCGAATCGCTCATAATTACGTCACATTCACTATATCGTTAATCTGGATATCAACCTAACTGAACTATAAAATCAATCTATGCTGATTATCCATATTATAATAAAATTATTAACAACAATTAAATATAATTGATTGCATGGAAAAGTATAATTTATAATTTTATAGGTTCTTCTTTCACAAATCTGTCGAACATCATCAAATGGAACTCCAATACCGGAAATATCTGAAGAAATTCGTAGAAAATTTGATCAGTGGTGGTCAGGTCAATTTGGTCCTCATTCCCCAGTTTCACGATCCCAATTTAGTGGCTCATTTACTAATCAATATTCCGTACCTCCACAATCTTCAAAGACTTCAGAGCGCACAGTGTCAGATTCCACACAACATCCGGCAATGCAAACAGTTCATAGCCAATTTCCCACACAAAAAACTCGAATGAGGACTAGTTTTGATCCCGAACTAGAACTACCAAAATTACAAAGATGGTTTACCGAAAATCAGCATCCTAGCCGTCAACAAATACAACATTATGTTAAAGAATTAAATACTCTAGAATCGAGAAGAGGACGAAAACCTTTGGACGTAAATAATGTTGTGTATTGGTTCAAAAATGCACGAGCTGCACAAAAAAGAGCCGAAATTCGAAATATTACACCGGGATTACCGTGTCATCTAAATATGAATGGTTATAACAACCATAGTCCTACAAATGGTAGCGGATTTTTAATTACTGATAATTATTTAACTTCAGAAAAAATAGGTGATCATAGAATCAAACAAAATTTGATATCGAGACGTGGTCCCCAAACATCGCATACCTCTGACGAATTTTCAAATGCTGGATCTGACTTAGAAGATGAAGAAATAAATGACGTTCAACCATCTAGTCCATCAGTACCACTTTCCTTGACAACCCAAAGAAAGCACGATTCAAGGGAGAATAGTCCGCGGTCATCTACACCACCACCACTACCACCGCCGCCACCACCACCGCCACCAACATCTCAACCACCTAATTTACAAGTAAGTCCATAATCGATTCGACTTATAATTACGATATTATTCTAGTAATTTTTTCAGATTGACGTTTGTAAACAAGACTCTAAAGATGAACCGATCAACTACCATTCACCTGGTGATCATCTTAATAATAATAAAATTAATTTATCTGATATGGATGAAGATGATAATGATAATGATAATGATAACGATAATGATAATGATAATCAAAGTCATTTGGAAAATAGTAATTTAAATAGTCCAGCTTCTAGATCAATGTCTCAACGTTACTGTAATTCGCCAGACGTTGAAGCTCCATTGTTACCACGAGTTCCTGGTGACGGTATTGAACGATTAGCTGCTGGTTTTCCTCTTGTTCCAAATTCAATGTTTAGCCATAGTATTATGTATATGAGCCATTATATACCTGGATTATCTCATACAACAACATCTCCACCTGGTTCTAGTGCATTAGGTATGTCCGGCTTAACGGCTGATGAAAGAAGGAAACGTAATCGTACGTTCATTGATCCTGTTACTGAAGTACCAAGATTAGAACAATGGTTTTCATTAAATACACATCCATCACACAATTTAATATTGAAATATACTGAAGAATTAAACTGTATGCCTTATCGACAAAAATTTCCGAGATTAGAGCCGAAAAATGTACAGTTCTGGTTTAAAAATCGAAGAGCTAAATGTAAAAGATTAAAAATGTCATTATTTGATAATCAACCAGGTGGACAATACCATCATAGTGATCGTGATTAATTATTACTCCTATTATTTTCTCGGTATTCTGGTGTGATTTATATACTGTACTTAGACTGGTATATTATTAAATTTTGTTATGTTATAGTTCTTCTAATGAAACAATAAAATTTTTAATAGGGTTGTCAGTAATTAGACAATATATGTTGCGCTCTCTTTATTGCCTGTTTAACCTAAATATAAATAATTATATTGATAATAAATTCATGGTGATAATTTTTGTTTATTCTTTATTGAATTATACAACCAATTTTACATGTGGGATTTAATGTTAAATTTTTTAAATCTACCCTTTTGAAAATTTTATAGTGCATGTTGAATTTATAATAAATAAATGTACCAAAGATTGTTAAAGAGATTTATAATGTTCATTTTCCTTGATTAAACAATAATTATGAAGATAAAATGTACGGAAAACTCATGTTGATATTTATTGTTCTATATTATTATCTAACTGTCGTGTTGTAGCCTGTGACCATGTCTATGTGAAGCAATGTCTTAAAAAATATGTTAATAATGATTTTTATTTAGCGTTTTCTTTGACTCAATTATTCTAATTATGTATGCAAATAAATAAATAAAAAGATGATAATAAATGAATGAATAAATAAATAAATAAGTAAATAAATAAATAAATAAATAAATAAATAAATATTTCCCATAGATTTAAAGTATTTTATTATCCTGACTGTCGCAATCTCTCCATATTTATTTCCTTCGAATGTATAGGTGAGGCTGAATGTTGAAAAGAAGGGCACATCAGAACAAAGTGTAAAATAGAGCGCAGGCTGTGTGTCTTTCAAATGTCTCAATTCATTAGATCAGATAGGTTACAATGTTGGGGTGTGGGACAATGGACTCGTCATCGTGCAAGTTTCCAAGTCTCCAGGAAACTAGAGGCAACCAATGGTAATCTATGTTGGTTTTCAGATAATGTTGTCCGTTTTAGCTACATAATAAATATCCATCTATTCTTATACATACACATATATATGACATAAACAGGAAAATGTTTATACTTTAAATCCAGATAATATTTTACTTCTTTTCATTTCAATGGAAAGATGCTAGAATTACAGGTATCAGACAACTTAACTTTAAGCATTTTTAATTGGGAAAATCGGATTGGCTTCATTATCCTTATTCGAAACATAAGACAATCTATGAGAACATTCACTGTAGCAACATCGTTGCAATAAAACAAAGACGCAAAACAAAGCATTACCTACTAATTCTAATTTTATGCACAAATGAATTCTTTAGGTCTTCTCTGGTTTGTATTCTTATGTAGATTGCAAACAAATTCATAATTATAATGATTACAGGTAAAGTAGACGGGGATCGGGGATATATAGGACTATCAAGCTTAGGAATTCGTGTTTTTGTATTTATTCTTCTCTTTTTATTCGCTATAAAGCTACTTTATTAAGTTGCTATAGTAACTAAATGAACACGGGTAAATGTCTAAAGAAAGCAGCCAAATCAACAATTATATTTCGTTTCAAGTTGGTTAAAGGATGATCTCAGCAGGCACCATTTAAAACTCTTTTATCATGCATTATAGTACTATTTCAACTTTCCGCCTCGGTTATGAATAATAAATACTGATATAGAGCGTAATCTCAGCCTGAGCGCCTTTAGCGAAATGCATATTCTCCGTCGGGGAGCAGCTACTTATCAGCTCGCTGCTAAATTAAAGATAAAAAATATACTGTCACGTCCATTCTGAGTTGGCTTATTCAATTTCCATCTCCTATCCGTGGGGCGCAGACCGAGAGATATGTGGGACTAAGATGAAGACAAGCGTACACAGCAAATCCTCGCCGCATCTCCTGATCACGTTCTTAAAGGCCCGACTTGTGATCCGATTAACTCTACGACGCCACCGTCGCAATCTCGGTAATGATAAAAATGGCAATAAAAATTAGGGATAATGGGACGGCGGTAGAGGGGTTGAAATCCTGCGGTTATGTCACCGCACAAGATAAGAGAGAATAAAATTAGGCGAGATGATCGATTATAGAAACAAGACTCAATTTGAATTTAAAATCATTTAGATATTGACTTTGGATAAAGCTTTTCGAGCTCTTACCAAGCTTATCCTTGGTAAGTGGAAAGTGTGGTTCCCATCGAATCCACTTATGCTTCCTCCTGACGATGTTGTGGAAAGGACAATCTTCTTCTTCTTGTTCCACTTCTATTCATAATATGTATACCTACTATATAAGTTTCCTACCCTATTACCGTTTACGTTTTACGCCAGTACCCTAGAAATGGCAATGCTTCTTAAATTCTCTTCAACTGTTGAATTCGGAAATCATACATACAAGAGCCGTCGGTTTGTTATTGAGAACATTTATGATGACATACACAATATATACAACATACACAACATATACAATAGATGGTTACTATTCAACTTGTTTAAATCACCATGAACACCTTCGAAGTGCAAATTAATCCCTAAATTGAACAAAAATATTACAGTTTAAACTTGAACGATTTCATGTAAACCATGTTACACCGACAATTTGTATAGAAATAAAAGTAATTTACCAATGAATTTTCAATTTGAACTTTTCATATATTAACACAATCCATCCATCTATATATATTTATTTTTTATATGTGATAGGTGTAAGTAGAAAACATTACAATAGAAATAAAAAGTGTAACAATTTCTTTTCTTTGTTATACAAAATAAATCGGTATATATATGTATATAGATATATATAAAGTATCTATAAATAAAGTAATAATAAAAATATCAACAGAGAAGATATCAGACAAACGGAATAAAAATACAAACGAATTCAACGAGTTCCCAAACAAACACTGATAACCCATTCCGCATGGGTTTTATTAAATGAAATAAGACGAATGCGTCGTTATCACTGATGATTGCCAACCAACGGACTACTTTGGCAGCTTTCATTTTTGAGAATTAATTTCCTGTCAGTATTCTTTAAAAAAGGGGAGACAAGCATAGTGCATCTCAGCTAACCGCATATTGTTTGCTACACAGCTAATAAGAAAAACTCTAACTGTCGTTACGGGACATAGGGACGCCTATCACAAGTATATCTGCGTCGAGAAATTTAATTAAAATTCAATCAGAACGTAACGCTCCGGCATTTATCAGAGTGTTATCTCATTCAAGCTCTGCCTAAGAAAACATTTTAAAATAGTGAATTGTCAGTATCTGCATTGCCACCCGATAAAATTATGTGCCTTAAATGGAACAAGAAAAGTATGTTTACAAGATAAAGCTGCTGTTTTCGACATTTATACGTTTATGTCCTACGAATATTAGGTTCATTCATAATTGTAACATTTTACCACCTTAATTTCCTAAATGGAGATAACGTCACAAATGAACGGTTCATTTTTTACCTGCCCATCATTGCTTGGATTAATAATAATGATGATAACTTTAAGAACATAAAACCTATTACTCTTCCACTAAAAATGTTATTATCTTTTGATATACATATTTTATCTCATTAGTACTGATATGATTATAATCAATATTAAAATGTAATATTAATTAGTAATTAAATGTATATGTATGTACTATGTACGTATTTCTTTAATCTTATAAAAATTTAAATCATATGGCTATAAATGGGTATAATGATTGTTGTCTGTATCACATAAGGATAATATAGGACTTCTGTTATAGTTATAGTGAATGGGTTGGAAAATTTTTGCTATAAAAGAAAATCGAAATAAGTGTTCCGTTTGAAGTTTTATGTCTGTCTTAAATAATTCTGTTCACTTTTAAAACGAGTAAACGAAACACGTAAACGGCTTGGTTCCCTTGCTTGGCACATAGGCAACTCCGATAACGTCGTAGCAGCATATAAAGCTCTCATAGAAAATGAAATATGCTTGTCTTTGTCGCGGCCTCGCGCTAAAAATGATATATGCAGTTGAGTATTATTTCATAGCGAGGTTAGACTTAGCTTGGGTATCTTTTGCTGTGTTTAATGGTTATTGCCGATTGCGCACCGTCGTATATGAGAGATTAACGCAGATACGGAATAAAATATGATGATACTTATGTTCGTTCAAGAACCCCGATGTTGCTGGGTGGACGTAGTGGTTGGGGGTATGTTGGTATGACGCACCTGGTTCGCCTAGCTTCTTCGACTAGCGTTTCTGTAACAATCCTAAGATGCATGCCCTATAGAATCTTAATTAATTTCGTAGCGGTAATCTCAACCAATTAAATGGCAATTTCTTGGCAAACATAAAGGATTTTTACGAGGAACGGCAAGGAATGAAACGGAACCGGGAAATACCGCCATAACTCATCTATCCTATAAGATTACTGATCTTTAATCCCCTTCCTTTCCCGCTCTTCTCTCTTTAGCGCACCGCGCACTTCTAAAAGTTGAGATTTACGGCGTTGTTGGAATTATATTGTTGGCTTGCACAGCAGCGCGCGAACAGTGCTGCAGTTAGCTAGGAATTATTATGATATATCTAGACAAAATCGCTACCACCTAGTAAAGGCATCATTAGATAGAGAGTAATGCTGTAAGAGCTTATCTGAACGTTCTGACGGGGCAGTTGGCTGGCTACGAAGAACGGTGGCATTACGTTAGATAGGGAGGATATAAAATATGGCGTCCTTTCATGAATCTTATTAAGATATCCGTAACACCCAACGTTACCGAGTTATGCGCACCGGAGAGAGACACACGCTCGCGAACTTATGAAGAAAGGAGTAGGTGTATAATCCTTATAGCTACACCGCTATATATCATAACTAAGTCCTATAAGGAAAACAGGATAGATATTTATAAATTACGAGCCTCTCCCGCGGTCTGTTTATTTACCTCAATAATCGTTCATCACAATGATCAACGTAACCCGCTTTCATTCTGTCAGCTAATCTGTCCCATCACACTTCCACCATTTATGATCTTCAAATTTTCACTAAGAAAAAAGACGTTAGTCCAAGTCTGATAAGTAAAAATTTCGTCAGCTTAAGTTTCTAACATCTTCTCTACTCACGTATATTGTAAAGCTTCCATGTCACTAATAAAACTAATTACTGTCTAATAGGGATTTATAGAAAAGCTCAAGTACTAGGTGTCCCATAAATCGATACAAGGCGTCTTGGAACTGTAAGAGGTAGTCATCTACCGATAATCCGGACATCGCATAAATATGATCAAGTGTGAAGCTGGGGCCGTAAGTATTAAGCCCAGCTTATAGTTTGGCGTGTCCCTAGTGGTTAGCTGAGACGGAAGACGGGCGCGAAAAACGATCGCTCACCAAACTTTACCGAAACGTTAAGCATCTCGTTATTGATTCCGAATTAGCCTTCTACTTTATATCACTGTATATTTTAAATTTAATTTGAAATAATTTAAATATACACAGTAAAAATAAATATCCGATTTAAATTATATAAAACGATGGAACATTAAAAACTTGAAATCCACTTCATGGGATGACAAGCAAGACGAAACGGGGTTTTATATTTGGATGAGCCGTGCAACAGGTTAGGTAGGGAGGCCCAACTCAGGATCAGCACTGCGGAAAAGATTAATTTCACGAAAGCGTATCTAGCGCATGGTGAGTTCTGGTCGACGCTCTAAAGACGGATAATTGGCCATTAAGTGGTTATTTTATGCTTGACACGCCGCTTGAAAGCGGTGTGTATGTGGTCAGATAGGCACCCCAACTTCGCTATCACAACTTCTAAGTATCTGGACGTTACTTGACATGGTTTAGACTTTGTCAGTAATAATTAGTTGAAAGCATACTCTGTCTCTTTGGTCGACCTTAAGATGTATTGATACTGGGGGTATTAATTTCCTCTGTGTCATCTTCTTGAATGACCGCATATAACCACATATGTATGTATGTGTAATATATGTGAATATCATTGAGTTTACCAATTAGTTACCGAGAGACCACCTGATGAAAGAGATTTTACAGTCGCTCTTTTTAGTATTAATCTCCCTAGAGGTTCTTACATGGACATACAAAGATAATGCCACCCGACAAACTGAACCATTCTAGGGGTGAACTCTATCCGCCTATATTCGATGTTTGCGGTTCGATTGAAATCATTCGAAAGCCACTCCACTTGTCATCCGCAACGTCCCACTCTACTATGCCAGATCAAATTCCAGATAAAGCCATATCGAAACAAGAGATTACACGTGCACCCGCCCTGACTATGTTCGTTTAAGAGGCTCCCAAGGGCTGATATGGATCAAAATACATACATACATACATACATACAAGTAAATAAAAAACCATTCGTTCGTTGACTCAAATAATAATCTAAAGTGGACAAAGAACATCACATCCACCACAACACGATTTTATCTCTATATGTGTACAATAAACATGAAACGAGTATAAAAGGATCGACCACCTAACAAACAATCAATAGCCTCAATAAGAAACATATCCATAAGTCTCTTTTAGTTATCCATGACAACCATCGAAAACTACCCTAATGCTTGATATACGAATAGGATTGAACCTGTAATGAAAATTGAATTGCTCCTATGTTATCCGGATGACTAACTGATTCCAGTATTAAGAAAAGGTCCAAGACTTAGCTGACGGTCAATATCGGATTTTGAGAATTTAAATTTGCTGATACTGAAATACTGCAAATTGCTTTCAAATACATGACAAAATCATGTTGACCCGTATTTTTTTTTGTATTATTACGTATACAAATCATATAAATAACATTACTTAGGACTTTGAACGTAGCGAGACACAATAAGACGTAAACTACCAAAATAAACATAAAAAAAATACATCATGTATATTATATTATGACGTCATTGGTTGTGATAAACAATTCATGTGACGTTGATATTTTTATTTCACGCCATAGGAAACAATTATTAAAAACATGTTAAGATCGTTACGTAGTATTTAATCACAAATTAAAACCCAATATATTACTTGAAAACATTTCATAAAACTGCAGTTGTAAACATTTCCAATGAATGAATCGAGCATTTTGTTCCATATCAGGAAAAACTACCGTATCTTTTCGATAGCAAACAACATATAAATTAGATTTTTAACAAAAATCATAGAAAACAAAAAACAACACAAACCATTACTGTTATTACCTGATTCTATAAATACTAGAAATAAGATGCTATTTATTAGAAAAATCAAAAGCTAAGTTCAATAAAAATAAAACAAGAACACCACAAATCGAATTTCTTGTATCCCCAAACATCTATAATGACTAATATTACAATTTTCTCGTGATAAAATAAATACATAATTTGGACAGTTTAAACAACTTTCATATTAAGGCGCGTCTCCACACGGACACATTTAACTGGCAACAAGTGCAAGCGTTGCCAGCAGCGCTTGCAACACACTTCGCGGGTACTATCTACACTAGGCTAAACGCGACCCCAGATTTGCGTTGTAATTGTGTGTCTCATGTGTATTTTGTTTCTCGTAGTTGGCTGCATAAATCAGTTGATCCGACTTGTGATGCAGTTTGTTTTACTGTAGGTCATTTATAATTAGATGAATATAACGGATACTGCTCCTTTCTTATGTTTTAGGATTTTACATTTCATATGAGGCTCAATTATAGCCAAAGCACCAAGAATTATAAGATTTTTACAATTATTCGCCCGGCAATAAACTAACTAAACATAGAACACGTCTACAGGGGACACACATTGCTTTGATGTTTATGCATTTACCGCTCTCGCATAGAACGGATTGCAGACGTTGAGCCTGTTGCTCGGGCGCGTGGGCAGCACTCAAAACTGCTGACTTGCGCTGCTACCTATGCGAGAAATTTGATACAGGCAGCATTTTGTCGAATAACTGTGTCCATGTGGAGACACGCCTTTACTCTACTAACGTTATCAACAAATATTTCGTTATCTTGTTATCACTATAATCAATGTTGACTCAGTTTTTGATGTAGTTCAGGTAGATGTAGACTATGTTTTTCCTAACTATGGTGCATTTACACATAATTTATAAATGAATGAATCATTAAATTATGTAAATAATCCCAAATATAATATTCTATTCTACTGTACGTATAATAATTAATATAAAATTCGTTACTTTCTTTTTAATTTTTTTTATATTTTTAGTATAATGCAGATAAGTCTAAGATCGTGTATTTTATTAATTTTAATAAAATTGACAGTGAGTTTTTATTATCCATTATGTCCTGAACGTTGTCTATGTACATCAGATTTTACCGATTGCAAATTTAATCAGCTAACAACATTACCAAAAAATCTTGATCTTAATGTAAGTGTAAACTATATTTTTTACTATTATTATCAAATACAAAAAAAAACCCTCTCGAAAATAGAGTTATCTTCTACTAGATGGCGGAACTTTCCTCAATTATTTGCAAACATTTACGTAATTTTTTTTCTATCTAATTTTTATTGCTTAATTAAAGGAATTAATATAATAATAAAAAAATTCCAATATCCTTGATGAATTCTACTTAATTATTGTTTAATATTGACTGCATTTAATTGTCAACGTTGCAATGCTGTTAATTAGCATATTTCGGAATTGTTTAATATTATAGACAATTATATGGTTGACATAACCTTGTTTTATAATAATAATAATGTAATGTTCAAAGTACTATAATAAAAATTAACCTTTAAAATCATATATAAAAAAAAAACTACAGTAAAGTTGACGAAATTACCCAAACTATAAATATAAACAGTATCTAGATAGTATCTTCATTCACAAAATACAAGGTTTTGGGGTTTCCCTTAAAACATGCAAAATTTTATTATTTCTATAATAATGATCATAATTTAGTTGCTTTGTTTATTTGATAATACTTAATGAAAGTAGGACAAGTAGTTTAACGATTGCAAATATTACAACGATTGTTAATTGACACTAACGTGTAAATAGGTACAACACAACAACGTTTTTAATGTTATTTCAACAATAAAAGCAGTTTAAAAATTTTATTGTTTTAAACAGTATAACCCCGCATAGTGCGGATTCGTATAGTACAGATTCGCTATAATACGGTTTTTAAGAAATCAAAATTTTCATTTTTATTAATTTGCTTGAAGAAAAATGTTCAAAATTTCCTGGATTTTCCGAACCACATACAGAAATTGCCGAACCAATTTCTAAAGTCTTGTTACCACTTGGTAAGAGACTCACTTGCAGTATAGCCAACTTAGGTGATTTTCCTTGAATTTGGGAGTAAAAGAATTGTATAGCGGCTTTTCCGAAGAAAAAATATTTAGGGGGTTATTTTTTTGAAAGGCTAAAAAAAATTGATTATTTAATTTTTTAAAACTGGCCGTAATTGCATGTTCGAACTTTTCACCATTTTTTGACTATTATGACATCTGGCCGTACTGTGCGGGTTATTACTGTATTGCTTTATGCTACGGCCTGATCTGTGCCCCGAAGATTCGTGTGTTTGGAGTGCCAAAGCGATCGCGCGAATCTTCGCCGAAGTGTAGCGCTACATTATTGTTGTCGTGCTAGAAAGACGAATATGACGATTAACGTTGTTTTGTGATTCTTTACTTTAATAATATTCTCCAATTCAACAAATGGAAATTAAAAATAATAATTAATTAATTATAGAAAAAACGACCAGTAAACACAAACAATATTAATATAAATGTTAGTATTTTTGTTTAAATAATTAACTAACGTCCTTCTAATACCGTTTGAAAAAATTAATTATTGATATTAGGACAAATAATACAAATTATGTTTTTTGCCAACAGTTGCGTCTATTTTTTAATTGTAGACTTCCTCAGGGCTTAAACAATTCAGTTATTTAGAAAAAGTAATATAATTAACAACATCAATAATAAATTAATTTATCAGGAAACATACTCCTAATTTGTATTCTCTCTTAATATCAATAAGCAATTTTTTTGAAATAAAAATGATGAAACAACAAATTCTTCAAACAAACAAAAAAGACGTCTTTCCTCGACGAAAACTGAAATTGAAATGAACATTGTAAATCTAGCCAGATAGACGAACTTTTAGGATGCCAGTTTCCTTGGATGTGTGTTGAAAAACCGACTCTCGGGCGATAGCTATCCTGCAGTCCGAATATTCGTAACGATACACGACAGTCACTGGCCAGATTAGCGTTTATCGTCTCATACCCGCAGGTCAGGCCGTAGCATTAGAGCCACTATTAAGGAAAATTGATCTTATTCATAGGTTACCTAAATAATTGTAATATTTTATAATAATAACTCTCTTATTCTTGAATGGAAATTAGA
Source organism: Lydus trimaculatus (assembly GCA_037414755.1). Classification (NCBI taxonomy): domain Eukaryota; kingdom Metazoa; phylum Arthropoda; class Insecta; order Coleoptera; family Meloidae; genus Lydus; species Lydus trimaculatus. Next base: position 39,718 of record JAZBGY010000248.1, on the reverse strand, counting down.
TTAAAAATTTTCATTGCAAAAATAGAAGCCATTAAATGTTTCAATCAACATTAGTAAAGTATCTTTGGCGCAGAGTGTTTGTGCCATCTCGTGTTGCTCTTTTTTAAATCTTGGGTAACTCAAAACTATAATGTCATGTATTGTAATGAGAATTTATGGGAAATCAGTGATCTAGACGTAACTGCTGTGTAGTTAATTGTGAAAATATTGAACAGAAAAATTCAGAATTTCAATTCTACAGTTTCCTAGATTTTCTTACGAATCTGACAATGAGAGGAAAAATAGATTATGGCAGTAGGTCGTTAAAAGTATATAAGCAAAGTCGTTTTTGATAAATCATCAAATGCATAAAAAATATAATTAGATTAGATTAGATTAGATTATAGAGGTCGTTTGGCCATTATTGCCATCCTGAACTGCCACCACAGCTGATCTATTGTTCTTAACCCTCCATCTATTGATATCCCAGGAAAGTTTTTATCAAAGCTAACTATCTCTCTGGAAGACTTCTTTGCCATTTGAGCAGGTGATAGAGTCACACTGCCTAGGTGGGTGAGTCTAATGTGAGCCAAGGCATCACATTTGCATAGTATGTGTGCGAAGGTTTTATTGTCCAATCCACACAATCTACATCTCTCACTGTTTGCTTTGCCCAGTTTTTTGAGATGGTATCTCACTGGGCAGTGTCCAGTTAAGAGCCCCGTTACCAGTTTTAGTTCGTTCCTATAAAAATATATATAATTGTTGTGTTGTTAACAAAGTTAGAAGATCCAAAACTGAAGAAAAAAATCTACAGGACTGACGGAAAGCCGTAGCAAAATTGTAAACATCATTCAATAACCGAAAGATATATGTTGGTTAATATGACTTCAGGTTAAGGCGGAATCAGACGACTGTTGTACTTGACCAATATTTATTATATCCATCGCTTATCGGTAAAAATGACACAAGTCTATACTTGTCTATAATTATGATTGCGCTCACAATCACACGCGTTCTACATATAAATGTGAATTGCTTTGCTAAATACTATTCATTCTGTATTGATAACATTCACCGATTACTATCACAATAGCTGCAGACGCGACAACATTTTCAGGATGAGCGCTATTCATGATGGTCAACACTGGTCTATTTTTAACAAAAAATGTACACGTCGTGTGAGCGCTTCTGCTTGATACAATTGCCCATGAGCTGGTACACACCAAAATTGGTCTATTGGCCAAGCACACAAAATGTGGACAGTAGAACGACATTTGCCACATATTTACACTGTTGTCAAGTACTAAAGATTAGACATTACCTCGTGTTAAAAATATGGTACAAACGGGAGTCTAGTAAAAAACATGAGTAGTATAATTAATTATATGTTAATGGCACGCAGTATGTAGGACAAAAAGAATAGAACTGTTCCTCGTCATGCGTAAAATTACTTATGGGGGACCAGCACAAATTAGATTTAGATTATAACTGACTAGGTATATGGTTGCTGGTATAGAATAACATAACCGTGATATACTTTTAAACTACACCTGCATAATCTTTGACCCGTGTAAGTGTAACTCAAGAATTATTGACGCCTTAGGCGGATTTCATCTTGGCACCACAACGGAAAAACAAAGCGCCAAAGGGGGGTTTGTTTTTAGGAATAAAATGAGTATAAAATTATTGTTTAATGTAAATTATTTTAAAACATACAATGAATGTTTGTTTTATAGTTGATCCATTCTAATTTAGCCAACTTGGCTATAACTTTATAAAACGCCAAAATTCTTCTACTAACACATAAAAATAAACATGTATTTTTTCATTAACAAAACATATCTATGAAATCAATAAATTAATTTCACTGTCTGAAAGTTAAATCGATCATATCAAAATAAACAGAGTACATTTCCTAGGTACCAACTGTAATGGAAAGTTAAACAGACGATGAAGTTTTCACTTCATTTATTATAATAATTTAATAATTTATGAACAGTTATTTTTATTTTAATACCTATTGTAAATAGAAGTCAAACACCTTTACGTTTGTTATTCACATAACACTTAACGCAGCTTTTTGTTTTAAGGGAAGACAATTAACAATATTTTTAACAACATTATTAAGAATTTCCTCCCATAATAGAAACAATTGTACAAAAATTAATTATTATAAACGATAATTGGTATAATCATGTGATATCTCATATTTCTAAAACTACTAATTCTATATATAGATAATTCCATTTTTTAATGCTAATTTATTATGTGAATGTATAGCAATTTTTGTATATTAATAGCAATATTGATTAAATGCAAAATATTAAATGCCATTATCTTAACCATTATAAATCGTATCCTGTTTTATCATAGTAATTATATGTATATGCGTGAATGATTTTCAACAACCAATCCCACTTACAAGATAAATATATACTTTTGACATTATTTCATAATAAACACATTTTCATCTGGATAATTTTTGTCAAATCATTATTTTATTGTTTTAGGTAACAAGCCTGGATCTATCTTACAATGAGTTTGAAGAAATCCCATATAATTTAAGTCATTTTACAAGCTTGATTTATTTAAATTTATCCCATAATCGTATATCTGTATTAGATGGTAATTCGGCATTGGATTCTTTGAAAAACTTAGAAATATTGGATTTAACATTTAATATGTTCAAAGATTGGAAAGATATTAAATCTAGAGCATTTTATAATACAAGAAAATTAAAATCATTAGATTTTTCCAATAATCCTGTAAGAAGTATACCTGAATACAGTAATCCATTAAAAATTGCATCATTACAAATATTACGTTTGAATAATTGTTCAATGAAAAATTTATACAGCACTGTCTTCAATTATTTACCAAATTTAATTGAATTGCATGTATCTAATAATCCAATTATACATCTAAATGGTACATTCTCGTCAGATACATTAAAATTTTTAGATTTTAGTGAATGTAATTTAAGACACATAAGTGAGGATGCATTTTCAAATTTGATTAATTTAGAAACAATATGGTTATACGATAATAGTAATTTGAAGCGATTCTCATGTTCCTCACTGAGTTTATTATATTTAGATGTATCTAATTGTAATTTAGAAATTTTACCGAATGGTTATTTACCAAAAGTTTATTATGCAAACTTTCATGGGAATCACTTTCGTACAATACCAAAATATAGTTTTAAAAATTTTACGGAATTAAAATTTCTAGATTTATCATATAACGCAATATCTTCAATTGAAGATAACGCATTCCAAGGTCTGGACAATGTTGAAATTATTGATTTATCATTTAACACACTTTCAAGTTTAAATCGAGAGATATTCTACTCAAATATAAAATTAAAAGTATTGAATTTATCAAGAAATTATTTTAATAAAATTGAACGTTTTACTATAAAATCATTAGAAATATTAGATCTGAGTCGTTGTGAAATACAAAAAATTGAACGTGATGGTTTAATAAATATGCCAAATTTAATTACATTAAATTTATCAACAAATTCAATACCATCAATACCAGACCTTTTACAAGGTGCTAATTTAAAAATTTTAGATATGAGTTATTGTCGAATTAAAAATATCAATAATAAAACATTTGAAAATCTTGAATCATTACGACAAATTAATTTAGTTGGTAATCGTTTAACAGGTGTTACACCTGATTGTTTTTCACAAGTAATTTCATTAGAAATATCCGATAATCCATGGAGATGTGATTGTGAAGGTTTGAAGGATATGTATTTTTGGTTACAAAGAACTGGTAAAAGGACTGATACACTAATTTGTCAATCACCTGATATTTATGAAGGTGAAACTTGGCAAAGAGCTTGCCAAATTGAATGGTATCCGGAATTATATAAAAAAGATACAGTTTGGTGGTATTCAACTGCTTTAATTGTAGCGATATTTTTTATATTATTTGTGATAATCGTTATGAAAAAAATGTATAAATTAAAAGAGAAACGTTTACGTGAAGCTAATGAAGCACGACGTGCTGAAGAACGTGAAGCATTGCGTCGTATGCAACGTCTTCAAATGGAAACTAGAGAAGATGTTAATAGAAATGCACCGGACCCAAGGGAATTACAAAGACCGCCATCATATAATGAAGCCTTGTTATTACCGAGATTAGATGTGTCTCATCCAAGTTTATCAGGCAGTTTACATAGTATTGCCTCCAAACATAGCGTGCATGGCAGCAATCCGGATGTTTCTAAAAAAGGTAGAGCTAGACGAAAGCGTAGAAGAAGAAAATCAGATTCTTCAGAAGGTCAACGTACATCAAGAATAACTGTGGATTCGGATACATCAGATCAGGAACCACAACCTCGCACAACATTAGAAAGTGATTTTTAATAAATTTAATAAATGCTCATACTGACGAAATTTATTCATTCTACTTTGTAAAACTAATTTGTTGCATTTAATAGCGATCATGGGCGTCCACAGGTTGAGGATAACTAAACTACTTACCTACCCACGACATCTGTCTTAAAATTCTGTTACGGCTTGGTTAGTATTGGCGATGGCTGGATAACTGTCATTCATATGTATATTCACGTCTCATTTTTTCGATTTTCTAAAACAAACATTTATTGATCTAATTATATGTTTCTAAAAAATTTTCTACGGACACCCATGATAGAGACAGTTACTTAATATAATTATCACACTAAGTGATTATGGTTAACCGTTAAGGATCAATTTCTTGAAGTTTAGTTGAATACATTTTTAATTGTCCAGTAATTATATCTAGAAAAGTTGCTTTATTTATTACTTAGCCTTGACACTTACTTTCTTTTAGTGTTTTCTTTTTGTATAAAAATTTAATTAAATATTGTTATTTATTGTACTCATTTTCTATGTCCTACACCAAAACTACAACAACAAAATTTACATACAGAGAAAACCTAATTTTTGAGTAAACTTTAACTGTGATAAAATTTTCCAATAAAATAAAATGTAACAGGTTCTATGTCAGATCATCGATATTTCCAGACTTTTCAATAACAACCAAATTAACTGATCATCTTTAGATTATAAAACTCTTAGTACATCACTATCTTTGAAAAAGCCTACCACCGATTGGTCACTGAAAGAGGTCTTTGCTCAACTAGGAAACCAACGGTTAATCTTCAAATACGAAAAAACCTCTTGCTTTTTCCTTCACTTCATATGGCCACATTTATCTTGTCCTTAATAGTCACTACATTTTGGTGCATTTACACTACATGGACTGTTATAAAATATAGAGGTGCTCCAATCGATACAAAATTCAAAACCAGATGTTTCTGTTATACTATCATATGTATTTCCGGAAATAAGTACACTGTGTTGACCCGAATTAGTTGACGTTTCACTGGATTTATAAGTGAACCCTAATGAAAGAATTAGTAAACGACTATACAGTAAATTCTGCTTTGTACACGTTATGTTAGTAAAATGGTGACTTATCAGGAAGAACAACGTTGAACAGTTTTATCATTTAAAACAGTTCGAAAGAATTCAATACAAACGGTGGAACTTGATCACGGAACTTCTACTTACCAAGCAGCCATATTACTAATTGGAGAACATAGCGGTACTTCGTGTCCCTAATAGTTATTTCATTAACCATTGGCCAAGCTGACATATTCTAAATTAAAACAATGTCACATGTTAGTAGAATTGTTCTTCCGAATTCAATGATTTTAAGATAAGTAGACTCATCTGTAGTGGAACTGTAAATACGCTTGTCTGATCAGTAGGAGTTCCGAATCCAAATTCCGGCGATTTTCAGATTGTTATGACGAATAAGGAGGAAGCGAAGGGCCCCTTCTACCAATACAGGGGTACGCCACTGTGTGCACCCAAGAAAAAAAGTTCATTACAATAAATTTGATGTTAAAAAAAACGAAATATGTTTCTTCCGCATTTTCTGCAAATATCTGATGATTACAGAGTAATCCTGTGATTGAGTAAAAGTTGATATTATCATCGAGAAGTAGTATATCTTTTTAGAGAAAACATTTATTATAGTTAATTTTAAATAATTATAATTTCCAATAGTATAAACAATGGCCTAAATACTAATCTCGTGTATTTAACAATTTCTCTCTTGCTTAAATTTAACATAAATTCCCGCGAAAGCTTGTTGAAAGTTATTTCTATTATTTTTCTTTCAAATTATTTATGGTATTATAAGATACATGTAATCAAAGTTTTATTATAGAGTTAACAATTTTTTTTTTTATTTCGGCATGTTTAAATGAATCGTAAAATTAATGAAGCGTTTGTTTCATTAAAAATCACTTTTATAATGTAACCAAACAGGAAAGTATTATAAATTTTAATTTGGAAAAAAGACAGAACAATACATATTTGTAAATTTTTTACTTGGTAGGAGAGGCTGTAATCATTCAATTGGAAATTATATATTTATAATTCTGTATTATACCTACATACTGAAGGACCTCTAGGTATACTATCGTTTATATTTATACAAAGTTATAATAGAATAATCTACTTTACCAGCTGGATTTATAGCGGCCTAAACATTAAAGAGAAATGTATAGTTAACGTATATTTAATTCCTTATTTGTAATTATTTGTTGTAAACGATAAGGAACAGTGTTGTTAACTAATTAGTTCATATGAATCGCAGATAATTTTTGAAAACATATCAGCTGTCCCAATAAATCTTACTCCTCCCTAATGTATGTTATCCAAAATATACAAATTATGAAATGTTTTGTGGCAACGATATTATCGAATCAGCTTTATGACTTATCAATTTTTGTAAAATTGTTAATTACATATAAAAACAAATTTATATGCGAATTATTTCCCGTTATCAACTAAACAAATATTATTATTCCATAATAAACATACGTGACTAAAATTCGTTGTGATTAGTTAATATTGTAACAATAGCATCTTAGATTTTTCTTTAATAATAATTACTATATACACTGATAATATTATCGTCAATCAATGATCATATGTAAATTTGTTCGTCTAACAATATAAGTAAAGTAGAAAAATGAACAAATCACTTTCCTTTGAATTTGATACTAATTGTAAGTTAAATTTACATTGACTCATTCTAGTTAATGATTGGCCTGTCAAAATTTAACAACCGAATAAATTTATATTTTTTGTGTCAATTTTATGGTATATTATAAATAAAATTTGTTTATAAATTAAACTCAATTTTTAAGTGAAAGTACTACTGACAGCCGTTATGAATATTACGAACAAATCCGAAACATGTAAGAAAAAAAGGAACATTTCACTTGTAACTGATAAATTATCCTAGCTACCTTCACATTAATGATTGATGAATGCAAAATTTTTATATTACATTTTTTTTGTTTTATATTTCATGGATATAACGAATAATGTTTACAAAGACTAAACTTGTCTATCCATTATAACCGAACTCGACTGTACTTTACTTACTCATTTTTCTTATCGAAGAAAGTAGGAATTTTGGAAATTTGCATTTCATAATGTGTCACTCAGCTCTTTCTTCGAAATTGACTCGTAAAAGGAGACAACTTTACAACAAACAATTTCTTGGAATTCGAGCGGCAATCATAAACTAACTCCCTAGATTGATCAATTTTGATAAAAGTTGAAATGGAAATACCCAAATTTATTAAATTTCTTTGAATTTTACATAACACGACCAATCTATTGTGATTTGACCGATTTGACAACAACGTAATAATTAAACTCAATATCCGGATTAAGGACAAAAGTCCAGGTAGTAACGATTTAATCTGATTTTTGATTTTTAATACATCCATATGCACATTGATATGCACTGCATAATTTTCAAGAATGCTCGCCTTAAAGAGGTTATACTGTATCAACTTTTCGGAAGCTTCCTGATTATTGAATTGGTGAAATTATGTTTTTTATGAGAGATCTCTACAGTATTTCCTGTCGGCAATCCTCTAAAGGTACAAAACACGATATGATGTCCATACACGTATAGATAAAAGTTAATAGCGATAAAATATTTATTTTAAAGACGACACTGAATAAATTTTGTTGACGATGACATTGTTAGTTGATAATGGTTTTTAAAAACAAAAATTGAAACGATTGTCCCCACCTTGGGACCGAGTAAAAAATTCCACAAATTATTATAGGACGCGTTGTCTGTTTTAAAATTTTATTACGTGCTAACCGGTTTCGGCTCATGGTGGGGTAATTCTCATTTATATTATTACACGTTCTCATTTTTTTTCGATTTTTCAAAAATGAAAATTCATTCATGTAATTATTTTTCTCCTTGTTTTGCCCACTTTTGGAACATTAATGACTTAAGATATGATAGTTTATTTAAGAAATTTTAAACAATTTTGATTTATAAAATAATGTTTTTGTGAGTAAATCTCAAAAATATGTTAAATGTTATCGTACTGACTTTAACAAAAATTAAAATAAATTTTTCTCAAAATCTAATTTTAGTAATCTGGTAATTAAATGACTGATACTTTTTTGATAACTACCGTCAATTAATTAAATTAGAATGAATTGGACACAAATGATAAGATAAAAGCTTAATTTGCACATAACATGAGTAACAGTATGAACAATTTAATACATTGTACTGTATTATAATTTTTGTTCGATGGACCAACAAAAACATCTTTACTTTTAACCTTTGTCCAACAGTTGTTAATTTTATTAAATAATATACAGAAAATTTATTATACGAGTTTTCTATTATATAAAATTAAATCTTTTTTTATTCCTAACATTTGCACTGACAGTAAGATAATGTTAGAGGGAAGCCGTTAACATGATGATAACATTTAGATTATCATTTCAACTTAAGTTTAATAACTCGAAATTTGTTTGATTTAAAGTGATTTAAGTTATACAGAGAATAACAAATTCAAATAAAAATAATTTTTTGATAATCAAGAAAAACAGTGTTGAATAATTAATTGTTGATCATTAATGACTTTTATCATATGATAACGTAATTAATTACTTTTGTTGACAAGAAAAATCAATTAAAAGAATTTACCCTCAAAAATATTATTTAATATTTCTATTATATTAACACCTTTCACTATTCCAGTTTAGCTTGATAATAATCTTATATCAGCTTTTTGATTTATCGATCGTAAAGTCGAAGTTTCAAGCAAACCATAATTTGAATAAAGTTTTTTAAATTTTTGCAAAATTTATTATCCAATTTGAGTTTTTTTTTCAAATTGAGGTCAAATTCGTTCTCTCTAGACGAGAAAATAATAATTAACCTAAAACTAATAAGGTCAAATTTTTCACATTCTATATTTTATAGGTATACACCTTTTTGAAAGGCATTGTTATCAGAATTCCGTAGACTTTTTTCATTTCTCATCCTGATAAACCCTACTGGTATTAAATTGGATAAAGCAGCAATAACATTTTTTATCGATTACGAAATTTGTGAGTAATTGATAACAAATAAAGATAGGTAGGTATTTGTTTTGTTCTTTGTCAAGGTGTTTATGTCAATACTTATGACTACAAATTTTTTTTAAACTGTTTATTACAGTCATTTAGATCAATTATTATAATTGACAATTAGTTTTTTAAACATAACTGAAAAGGTTAAACAATTCGTTACTAATACAATCAGTACAGTAGAAACTTCGATCCTGATCTTTGTCTCCAGTTTTGACCTTCTACATCTTGATTATCTCCATCATTTGTAACAGTCCTTCATGAGATAATAGGAAAGAGAATCAACAAATGACCGAACAATATTGGTAGATGGAGGATGGATGAAATCTAAATTGACGTTTTCTATTACTATATACTTTGTCTATTTTAATTTATTTAGTTTGATTCAATACAACAGAAATGACAAAATAAATATAACATTGACACATGCAGTTGTCAGAACGGATATAGTATACTTAAGAATCCAGCTTTTAAACACTATCATTATGAAATATATTCATAATAGAGATAGATATAGATTCCTGCTTTTATTCACTGAATCATTTAAATGGAATTTGCTTATGTGAAGTGGTAGTCAAAACTCAAAACCGTAACTAACACTACTACACTAAACTACACTTCCAATTTCACCGGAAGTATAATATCTCCTATATTTATCCATATTTGGAATCAGTAGAGCATCTTCAACCTATTGATACCCAATATTTTTGTAATACATTATCATCAATTTTCATATTTTTTGATATTTCCTTTTTTCCAATCAAAATTGTCACTGATTAAATAAATGACTTACACGATATAGTCTTTTATAAATAAAATTACTTGAAGAATCGCTTTAAGAAATATGGTCATCCGTACAAATATATCGAAAAAATGTTATTTATAATGATGCTCAAAGATTAATGTCTAAGGATTACTAAAATTGTAAAACTATATTTGACTAATTGATTAGCAAAAGAATAATTAAATTATCGGCAAGATTTGTAACAGACTATAACAAATATACAGGTTGGACCAGTTCATATAGAAACATAGGACAGTCTTGAGGGTGGGTAATTTTATAAAGGTTCTACCCGCCATCTCTTTTTAACTCAGACGTAGTCTATAAGCTGTCCCGATTTTTGTAGTTTCTTCTATGTTCCTAGATGAACTGTCTCAACCTGTAAATAACAGAAATGGAAACAATGTACGATTCTAACTTTTTTAATATCTGCTTACAGATTTATTACAGATTTTCTGTGTTATAGATATTTTCAATTTTCAAAAGATGTAGGATGTAGTCTCACAGTATTTTTAATAAAACAATGTTTACATTGAATAGTAAGTCAACTTAAAATATGTAACAATTCATCGGAAAATCGAGATAAAAAATCGGTAAAAAGTTAGAATTACAGAAAAAATGTAAATACAATTAAAATCCAAAAATATTTGATAAGATACGGGAAATAAAGATAATAAAAAATGTCATAAAACTCTAGAAAAAATTGTAAATATATTAGGAAATAATTTAACTCATTTTTTACAATAATTGTGTTAACTAAAGGCAGGGACGTGCAAATATATTCAGGGGCCCGGGTGCAAAAATGGGCCCTTCACTAGGTTGACATTTGCGACGTTGCCACTTCAACTAATATTGTAATATTTATTGCTAAATAAATTATTTATTATTGATGATTTCAAGTTTTTCCTCATCCAGGCGGTCTCTTTTAGACCTAATCTACCGAGATATGTTGAACAATTTGGAAAAAAATCGCGTTTATCGTCCTAGCACCATATTTTCCAAAAGATTTCTAAGAAATTTACAATAAATTTTATTTGATTCATAGATAAAATCAGTGTCACTGCTGCAATACTATAACGGTGCCATTACTAAATTACATCACATTCTTACATAATAGATGTTAAAAAATTAGAAATAAATAAATAAAAAACCTCTACAATGCGAAATTATAAAAATTTACTTATACAAGGTGTCTCACCTAAAGATGTACGTCCCCGTAAAATCCCTGTGTGCATTAAACTAGAAAATTTAAGAATTTGGAGAGCGGGTCTTATTGTTAAACAACCTGTTACTATAAAACACTTTGCAGTTTAGAAAATTTGAAATATCCATTGATATGAGAGGTATATAGGTACATATATTGAAAGAAACACCACTAATATTGAATATTCGGAATAGATTGAACATAAAAATATTTTTTTAGCAATGACCAGAAGCCAGCGATCAAGACAAAACAGTTGACAGACTACCAGGGCAATTTTGAAGACAGAATACTTTTCTAAAAACTGTAAAATTTGTGTAAACAGCTAGTAATATAATAGAAAACGGATTGTACAATGTACAGCTTAACAATACGTCTTATCAGAATGTTTATGGAATTTTGGAATTTAACCGTCTTCGTTCACTGTTTATGTCTAACTTGACACTTATTTTTCACGAAAGAAATGATGGAATTTTAAAATTTTTGCTAGCAACATTGTGTGCCTTTACAAAGAATTGTGTGTACAAGCCGCATTAAAAAAAAATGAGAGGTTGTAATAAAAATAGCAGACTGATTCATAAATAAATAGAGGTCAATGCCACGTTACAACTTTATTGATTAAAACCAAGTTCAAACAGCATAAATATGAGATTTACAGGGATGTAAACCTTTAAGTGAAACATACTATATATACCTATATTTTACCGTACCTTCCCCATTAGTACGTCCCTGGATAAAATAACGTGCTCTTTTTTATACATAATTATAGTCATCAAGTTGTATATTCTATTGAAAAAAATTAATCAAAAATTGGCAAAAACTTCTCTGATTACTAAAACAAATCTAAGAAACTTTAAAATGAGATTTTCGGCCATGTTTTTAATTTCCAAAATCTCTTTAGTTGGATATGAATTGTAACAAGCCGTTACAGCGAAATTTGAAAGAAAACAAGAATAAATGGAGATACTTTAACAAGTTTTCTTATTTTATTGACTACAATTTTATTCAGCAATGAACTTAGTGTCATTATTAAAAAACAATAAATAGTTATTGATACCTACAAACGTACATTTTGTATAATTCAGGTTTGAACGTCCCTCTTTTTAAGTAATAATAACTTCCATATACAGATAGTTCAAATTATTTGAAATGATAAGAAAACGTCCAGCTTCTCTACATTTTGAATAACATTATAATTTATCTAACAATAATCTCGAATCGTAGCCTTCATTAAACAACAGATAATAATGTCAAGTATAGGTATGTTCATATTCAATTCTACAAACGAACTTTAATTAGCTAGTCATGACTTAATTATGAATATAATTCTATTAGTAATAATTATGGACCTTTTGCCAAAAAAAATTATTTGTAAATTTTACGTAGTAATCTTTTGTCCTGGTTGATGACCCAACTACAGACCATATCATGATAATAATATATTTTAAAACAAGTTTTACGTCCTACTTTTGTTTCATATAATAATTTTGCATAATACTTAAGCAACTTATAACAGTTATTTTTTCAACTTATTATGATCTTGAACTAAATATGTTTATTGTTTTCTATTTCTCTTTACTGCTAGTTCAGAATTAAATTTGGAAATATTTAAAACTATATTTAGTTTATAACACCCACTAGAAATTTTTTCTCTCACCAAAACATCTAATAAACATTTATCATATTTGATATTATAGAAACTCAACACCTGTACTTTTTGATCATTTGAGTTCTTTTACAATATAGCTGAGGTGCTAAACAACAATATAATAGTCTGACAGCGATCGAAATAGACATAACAAGAATTAAAATATTTCCATTCAGTTTGCTTCATAAAGTTCTTTAACATTTAAGCAATCTAAATTTAAAATTTTCCATTATGTAGTTTTAAAGAAATTCTAACTTTCCGGTGAACACTGGAATGTACATCTGTCAAATTACATCCCTAAATAGTTTTGGTTTAATAATAGGCCATATTCGAGGAACTCATTTTAAGTGTGGTTGTTTTTAAAACAATAAAAGAAAAACTGTGATCCCACACCGAAATATTGATTACTACTTATCTCAAGTGACTTCCGTTATTACTATCATTATTATTATTTTTATTATTGCTATTATTATTATTCTTTTTTTAACCAACTATGCCGTTAGGAATTAATTAAATTGCCATAAACTTAAGAAATCTAAAGAAAACTGAACTTTCACCATAATATACAACCTTTAATTGGTTGTTCGTATCATTAGTAGCAAATTTAAGGACCAATTACGGTCAAAATTGATTACTTTCTTATTATTTTTTGATAATTCTTGTTTCTTTTGTTGAAAATTTTCATACTTCAACAACCAGAACGCCATGAAATACTTACGCTAAAAATCTAATTGCACCCAGATATCTAATGTTCGTTTCCACTGCTGTCGATAACCTTATTTGGATTAACGTTATTCCTGGGTTAAAGTAACAGATTCTCTTTCACCGTATTCTAACTGGGTGTTAAATCACTAATACGGGGTCAAATGTATACCACAGCCGATCTAAATGTTACAAATTTGATACTGTTTTTGACGGTATCTTTGATAATTAAAATACATTTTTCTATTATATCAGAAGGTAATTTTGTAGAATTTAAAAAAATTCATTCTCATCTAAAATAAATAATAAATTTATAAGTTTTATTGATTTCAATAAAATTCAATATAGAAAGGTCAATGATATCGCCTTTTCTATATTTCAAGTAAAATATAGAATCAGTAAATGGAAAATGGGGCACAATATCAAAAACTAAAATACAACTGAAAACATCTATTCAGATTTAAAACAACTCAACTCCAATTTTAAAATTGATAAACGTTGGAATAGCACCGATTCGGTGGAAAAGGACATATGTGGTAGTTTTTAGATTTTTTTAAAATATAAATTCTCAAAATCTCTCAACAATTAGTCATCTATAAATAGCCTTGATTTTTATCTAAGGTGTTATATTCTTATCAAATGATAAGTAATTATCAAATATGATAAAGTACCCACATATTCATCGTTAGTTAACAAGTATGAAATTCAAATATCAATTATTCTGACTCATTGTTAATTTCAGTAATAATTGTTTTACAAAAAGATTAAATTATTCAAATTAATATAAAAATAATTGACGACAATAATCCTAATGACGAAAATTTGCAAAACAATAAAAAAATATATTTAAAATTAAAATTAAATGTTAAAAATATCATTTTTTCAACAAATCACGCGTTCAAATTTATCATAAGAGGTCATTGAATGACCAAGGAAACTTTTTTTTTATATTTTTACAATTCTTTTGTGTTAAACACTAGAATTGGAGAGATATATTAAATTTCAGCATAATAATCATCAAAATGTTATCTTATTTTACGCAATTTTATGGAATTCAATTACCTGAAGCCAGAGTTATAATAATAAAAATTATTATTATTATGAATTATAATAATATTAAATTTTAAGTCAATAGTTAAACAGAAATGTTTTGTATTTGATGTGAAATGACCACCTAAATTGCAACAATAACAAACTTGTTTGATGACCTTATTATGATTGAATAAAATCGATTTGGTTCATTTATTTTGAATTTAGTTATTCTATAAAACTGCACTTTGAGTTTCGATAATTGATTTATTTTTATAATTAATTTAATCTTTGAAATTGGAAAAAAAAATGGGAAAATATTAATGATTATTTAACATCAGTATTAATTTAACAATGTATATACATATATATTTGCTTAAATAATTTACTTACCTCAAGGATGTCGAACAGACCAAAAGCCAAGGACATCATGAACAAATATCAGTTTTCTTAACAAATTCTTTAAAATTGTGATTTTGTCTTTTGCGTTTTTGTTTAATATATTCTTAACTATTATTCATGGATTTTAAGGAACAGATTTATGGTTCTATGGGCGAAAGTGGGCAAAATCTTATTCAAATGGCATATTTGTCATATTCCCAACATAGCGAAACTGTTCATAGTTTAAAGATCAATTGTCTCTAACATCCGGTAGGATTTCCAAAATTTTTAACAACATTTACGTCATCAGTAGTAATAAAAGGAATAATCAAATTTCTATTTTGTCTGAATAGGTGGAAAATTGAAAGAAATATAGTTAAATTTAAACGATTTATTGTGAACTTAAAAAATTAATACAAAAAAGAAAACATTAAAATAATGAGTATATCCTGGCCAGATTACAATAAAATTCGTTCACCTTTCATAAAATCAACCCTGTTCTCGAACCAGTGACGTAACATAGAACAACTCATCAATCAGTTGCAGAATTATTTTAGAGAATTATTTCGGATTGTTGATTGTTAACATTGTAAATAAAAGAATAAATAAGTAGAAAAGTGTAATTTTTTATTTTTTGAAATAATGGCACCAATAACTTGCAAAAGAAAATAACTAGCACCATATCTGCCTCTGATTAATAAAAATTACTTTGGCAACAATATATAAATATGCATAATATAATATATAAAGATATTAAAAATAAGTAATATATAATAATAATATATAAATAGCCTAAGAACAGTCGAATATTGCAGTGGAAATCCTGCAGACTTACGTAAGTATCGACTTCATGTCGAAGACTATACATATAATAGGAACGTCCGCAATATAAGATAATTTTATCACAAAATATATTCAACTAATAAATACTGAGGTATTCGCATCACTAGCACCTTACTTTGAAATAACAGTAGTGACAATTTCCCCTTCATTATTCAATTGACGATGTACTAACATTGGTGTCTTAGGTATAGAGTCAGGTATTTCACCAGATTTTATGGTAACACGTTCCAATTGAGGTGTTAATGATTCATCTTTATTTTGTGGTTTACGTAATTCGACATTATCATCATTTGATTTACCATTTGTTTCTAATTTAATATTATCATCAGTTATTTTACCATTTTTACCATTCAATAATGGCGATTCTTCTGGTTTTGTCGTTGGTGGTAGTTTGCCAACTATTGTTTTTTCTAATGGTTTCATTTCTTCACCAAAACAATCATCATTTTTTTTATTTCTTCTACGTTTATCATTTCTACCACGTTTTTTATTGACAAAATAAATAAGAGCAAATGCTAAAAATGCCACAATTAAACCAACCACAATATAAACAGTTTGTGCATTTGAACCAACAATACTAGCTCTTTCCATTTCGCCAAGAACTGTATCATTAGTTGGGAATGTTTCAACTAGATCTTTATCAGAAATTTTGACAACAGTCGGTTCAATTTCTTTTGAATTTTTATCGTTTTCGATTTGTTCAAACATAATCGTTGTTGTTTCTGTCGTTGTTGTTGTTGTTGTTGTTGATGATGTTGTAGTACTAGTGGTTGTTGTAGTTTCACCAAATCCAAAAATATCACTAAATAAAATACCTATTTGTTCTTTTAATGGTGGCGGTGGTGATGCATCTTTCTCATCTTCATCACCTAGAGGTTTTGCTGTTGAGCAATTAAAATTACAAGCTCTTGGTATTACTTCATCTGGTATTAAATAACCACTACCTTCATCACCACTACCCTCATCAATTATTTCATGTTGTGGTTCAGTTACATAACTAGTATTTAAAAATTGTTCATCCAATTCAACTGAACTTGTTGGATTACTTTCAAAATATGCACTTGATAATGGATCAATTGAACCTGAACCACCATCATCCCCCAACATTGTATTTAATAAATTATCTTTTATCATACTACAGTTAACTTTATCTAATGATATTCCTTGAAATTCTTTAGGATAATGACATTTTAATCCTGGTATATTAATGCCACGTAATAATAATTGTTCATAAATAAACAAATTATCGCAATTACAATCAATTGGATTATTATCTAATCGAAGAAATTTTAAATGTTCCAATTTTTTCCAATCTTTTGGAAAATACGATATTGAATTAAATGACAAATCAAGTATTTCAACTTTTTTTGGTAAATTATCAAATGTGATGTCTTTTAAATAATTTTTGGTTAAATTCAGACTTTTCAATTTTGGTAAATATGGAAATTGTGATGGTAATGTGACAATATTATTATTTGATAGATCTAATAAATTCAAATTTTTCATATATTTCAATTTTGAATCAATATTATTTATTTCCGAATTTTTTATATGTAAATTTACTATTGTTGTTATTTGTTTTGGTGTTAATTTTTTAATAAAATCATATGAATTACATACAGCTTCATTTGATGTTTGACAAAAACAGTTATCTGGACATATCGTTTTTATTGTAGCACCCGTTGTTAAATGCAGTGAAATTAACAACAAAATTAATCGCAACATCTTGAAACTGCAACAAAAATAATGAACCATCAAGATATTTAGTCTTTTTTTTTTTGAAAAAGAAAAGAACAATATTTATCAAAATAATTTTTAATTAATTTATAAATAACTAGCACGCGCTAATATTTTCCCACTGCATTCAGTAAATGTAAAACGATTTTGACTATTTTTAAAGTGACAATTGTCTACAAAATAATGCAGGACTTCCGGCAGCAATTGTCCACGCATCTTGATGAATGCACAAGGACTAAAATAAAAGTGTTGCGCAACAATAAACTAAATAACATCAAATACCCATATAAAATCCACAAGGGAATATAAAAACTGACCTGGCTATGTCGATTATTGTACAACTGTGCTTTCTAAACCAAGATTGGTTGCACAAAGTCGTATGATTCACAAACTTAGCCCAAAAAAAGAAATCTATCTATATATATATTTACACAAAAATTATAGATAACTGAAAAGATTCACTCTAGTCAGGTAGGTTAACCATTTTTTTTTTTTTGACATTTTCTACATTATTAAACTAATCGAAAAGTTTTGTAAAACTTTCAAAACTGGCGGCAGACTAGTCGGCTATGATTTCCGCACCCTTACAATTTACAACCCTATATTTGAAAAGAATCTTTTAGCTTATCGATAATTTTTGTAAAATTTTAGGCAATGACACAACAATTTTCAACAAAAAAAATAATAATTTGTATCGTATGTTTTTTTTTAAGAAACAGTTGTGATTGTTTGGCGATACTCACGTATATTGTTGACGTTAGAATCTGCACTAGCACACTAACTGTCCGTTTATGTTCGCTGTCAAGACCTCACTGCACTCTCACATGTTGGCACTAATCACGTATGTATTTATCTTTCGCTATTAGATTGCAATTCTTATCTAAAAAAAAATTTTATGAATAACTATTATTAAGCTATTTCAAATCAAATGGATTGATTAATTGCACAATATATGGGGGTTGTTTTACGTATATTTATTACAAAATAAAGCTCTAACCCCAGCCGGTAGCACCAGCGACTATGAAGAACCGAATGAATTTAAAAATTTATTATAAACTCACTTAAACTGACGGTATACTAGACGTATTAGTCGTAGTCGTAGTAGTAGTAGTAGTAGTAGTAGTAGGATCAGAAAATGCGTTACGCAATGATACAAGTCCAGTGTTCGGAGTACCGGAATAAAATTTCGATTATAATAACAGAAAGCTCCATCTAGACAATATAAAATGTACTGAACTAGTGACGAATTATTTAGAGTGGGGATTTTTACCTGCCCAGGTAGAAAATTATTGTATGGAACATTATCAAACAAAGTAGTTACAACAAAGTTCTATTTAGAACTTATTTTTGTTTCTAGTGTTCTAATTAGAAGTGACGACCAAAAAAAAAAGGTAAGTTTATCTATAAATATTGATATTTGGTAATCATTTTTTCGAAATTTTATGTCTACATATCAAAATTGTTAATTAGAAATTCAACTTAAGGCTGATATGCGCAACAGGTAGTACATTCAAGGTTAGCTTTAAGTAACTACACTCTAATCAACAATAGAAATAAAGATGAATTTTCGCGAATAACACGTTTATATGATTCAATTCAATCATATTATAATATATTTAAAATAATAA
The DNA here is from genome assembly GCA_037414755.1 of Lydus trimaculatus. Lineage (NCBI taxonomy): Eukaryota > Metazoa > Arthropoda > Insecta > Coleoptera > Meloidae > Lydus > Lydus trimaculatus. Next base: position 20,313 of record JAZBGY010000248.1, on the reverse strand, counting down.
TAATCATAATAGAAAAAAAATACTAATAATATCAATGATAATAATTTAAGTATACTTTTTTTTTTCAATTGTATTCTTTATAGAGTTAAATGAAACGTCATATATTCCTACTTGTCGTCGTATTGGCGACGGTAACGGCAATACCGAAAAATCCATGTCTACCAAAATGTAAATGCCAGGATCAGGAAGAAATTGCAACTGTTGGTATACGTGTTAAAAAAATTTATGATTGTTATGAACCAATAACATTAGACAATAAAACATTTCCACAAACAACAAAAAAAATTAATAAATTAATTTTTGACAATGTTACAATTGATAAAATAACAAATGATGCATTTATTGATTTTAAAAAATTAGAAATGTTAATATTTAAAAATTCAAAAATTGGTAAAATTGATAATAAAACATTTAATTTATTAGAATTAGAAACAGTTAGTTTTACAAATATCAAATTTGAACAAGTACCATATTTAGTATCTGATTTTATTGAAACATTAATTATATCTAATTGTAATTTATCAGTAATACCTGATTTAAGTCATTTATCATCATTAACTATACTTCAGTTGAACAATAATTTTATCAAGCATATTGATGAGAATACATTTGCACGATTGGAAAATTTAGAGGAACTAACATTATCAAATAATAATATAACAAAATTTGCACCAAATATTTTTGAAAAAAATATACTATTAAACACATTATATTTCGATAATAATCCATTAGAAGAATTCCATTTAAGTAATACAACTGATTTAGAATTTTTATCATTGAAATCATGTAAATTGAAGACATTCGATAAAAGTTGTAGTAAAAAATTAAATTTATTATATCATCTTGATTTAAGTGATAATGAAATTGAAGTTTTACCAATAGATGCATTTGAAGGTATTGAAAATTTAAATTATATTGATTTATCTAATAATAAATTAATTGAAATTGATGATGAAATATTTGGTGCTAATTGTAAATTAGAAAAAATCGTATTAAATGGTAATAAATTAAAAAAATTACCAAAATTCCAATGTAACGATATCTATTTTTCAACATATTATTTTTCATGTAATAATTGTGAATTAGAAACAATTAATAATAGTTTTGACAATATGCCTGGTATAGTAACATTAATATTATCAAATAATAAAATAAATAATATAACTGGTGAATTTAATTATATACACGGTTTACGCGAATTAGATTTATCAAATAATACAATTGAAAAGATTAATGGTGAAACATTTATTAAGAATACAGCATTACAAACATTAAATTTATCCGGTAATCCATTGAAACCATTAGATCCAATTGTATTTACATTTTCAACAATATTAAAAAAATTAGATGTCAGTAATGCTGGTTTATCACAATTATGGACAAATCATAATGCTTATTTGTTAAATTTAGAACAATTATTGATTAAAAATAATAACATAACAAATATTAGTGAAGATGATTTAAATGTAACACCAAAATTAAAATTAATTGATTTAGAAAACAATCCATTTACATGTACTAAAAATTTACATGATATGATTAAATGGTTAATTAATAAATCTGTATATCCAATACAAGGTGCTGATAAAATAAAAACACATGATACAATGTTATTGAGTGATACACAAACATTTGAATATGTAGAACAAGATTTATCTTGGAAGAAATTAGAAATTGATGCTTGCGGTAGTGATACATTATTCGATGATGATGATGATGATAATAATGATGTTGATAATGATGATGACGATGATGATGATGATGATGATGATGATGATGAGAAGGATGACGATGAGGATGATGATGGTGGTGATAAAGTAGAATTACCGATACGTCAATATAATATTGATACCAATGAACAAAAACAAACTACAGATGATAAATACGATTATTTGTATGATGATTACGATAACTATGATGAAGAGATAAAAGATGATATTCATAGGATAACAGATGCTAAAATGGCTGATGCTAATATGATATTAGAAGAAACTGTTTTAGATGATACAAATATTAATTTGGCACGTGCATCATATATATTATCAGTAACATCAGTATTTGTATTAACAGCATTAGTTGTATTAACAATAGCTGTAGCAATAACATTATTTATATTAAAGAAAAATGGTACATTTAATATGAACAATAATAATTTGCCTAGATTAAAAATACCATTATGGTATTCAACACCAACACAAAAGAAACATAGTGGTTCTGTGTATAAACCGTTATCTGAAGATTTATCTGGTTCTAAAACGCCAATTATTAATAGATACGAATTTAAATCAACACCAGCAGTTCATTTAATACCATAAAACAATAATAATTATTTTCTTCAAATAAGATACAAAAGTCTAAAGTCTGTCTTAACTGTGGTTTTTAATTATTTGTTTTGTGTTAGTTATTTTATCGATTTTATTTTCGCTTAATAGTTTAAATATTATAATTCATACACAATAACTTTTTTTGTCAATTTTTAGTAATAATTTAACAATTCTGTTACTGAAACATAAGCCATTCCTTTTTGTTAAAAATATTCATTATGTAGAACAACAATTATAAATAAAATCTATTTAATGGGTCTTTTATTATTTGTTCATAAATTCTCCCTTATATTACAATATTACACCAAGTATAGCCAAAAAAATTTCGAAATAACAACGAAAACATATTTATCTTATCATTGATAACGTCATTTGCCTTTCTTATCGTGTTTTATTATTAAAAACAATATCGGTGTGTCCTAAAAAACAATATAAGTATTGGTAAGTATAGTTGATTGGATAAAATCATTAATTTTATGTTTAATTTATAATATAGTCGTATTCGTAAATTCTTAATTATAGTACGAATACGTTATAAAAATAAAAATTTTTTGTTGTATTTACGTAACAAAGATTCACGTAATAAGTCAAATTTATGTTGTCACTTTTATTGTTTAAAAGAATCTTTAACAAGAGTTAACTAATGCTTTGTGAAAATATTTGATTGTTAAAATAAACAGGATAAGATTTCTTCTTTTTTATTTTTGTTGTTGTTCATATTCCAGCAAATTTCTTAAGCTAATTCAATGTCATTTCAAATTCAAATCAAAAATATATCGTTTTAGCTTTTATTTATGAGCTAATTTTAATAAATTTATCTGAACATCAAAAATATCTATCGTTATTCATAATAAATACAGCAGAAATTTTCTATCAGATTTCTGTGGCTTGTTTGTATGTGACAAATTGTTATGTCCATCTTGAAAACTTAGTTAACAACTTGTTGATTTCCGAGCTATAATTATTAAAACTGAAAGTTTAGTTATGGTTTTCCCACTAATTATAACATTAACAAAACATAAACAATTGATACTGCTAACAGAGGCGTAATTTCCCCCAAGTATTTATCTATGAATGAGATGAAAAAACTGAAGAACACTACAAATAGTGCTTACGAATATCAAGTTACACTATAATTTTCTTTTCTTCAACTACGGGCTCCAAAAAAAGGGCCGCCTAAAACCCGTCAGAGAGCGAGCTATGGCCCGCGGGCCGTAGTTTAGGAACCCCTGACGTAGTCGATCTATTGTATAAATAAACTTTATTTTGAAACATCTGAAATATCTATTCAAAACTGTAATCAGACACTTGAAAATTAATTCAAAATAAATCTTGAATTTCGGTAATATAAAAATATATGACTGCCTAGAACTCCATCCTAGTGCCTGATGCTTTGTTTTCAATTGTTTTCTCCCATACTTAAAATCAAGTCGACCAAATTATAAACAGGAAAACCTCGATTATCGCGATTTATAATCTGGTACAAATTATTAGATCGCGAATTTGATTATCGCGGTACTCTTTTTGGCAACAATGACCACGATAATTTGGGTATTAATGTATTTGATTTATGTCATTCGAAGAGTAGTACTATAAACAACTTATCAGGGGCCGACCGTTACCTTTGAGAGCCCTGGACTAACACTGTTTGACGACCTACTCAATCAATCTCCAAATTTAGTTGCTTATTTTTCTTAAATATTTTAATTTAAGTAAACGGGGCCTGGGTTGCAGCCCACAACGACCATGCAACATCCCTGCGACTAGTAGTATATAAATAAACTGGTTGTGTGATTGAAAACATCAAAATAAAATAAGCCCTTATTTCTGTTATAAATCCTATCTTGTTTACAGTTATATAACTTGTAGAGGTAAGTATATGTGAGATCAGTGATCTCTTTTATCACTGTCTCTCTGATTGTTAAGCGAGTTATTTATCCAAAGATTTATGCTCTAAATATTTTTTTAACAAATGAATTTAAATTACTGATTATAATTCTAACTGCGACATTTCACTGAAATGGAATTCATTGTCCTCAAAATTTTAATGATACAAATTTTCATATAATTTACTAGAAAATATAACTATTGCTAATAATGTTCAAATTAGATAAAGTACACTGTATTTTCCACCTATATCGTACGGTGTACAATTGATCTAAAATTGAGAAATTTTTGAAACATTCAAATTAAGGAGCTAAACTATGTAAAACTAATTTGACTTTAAAATATGAAACAATCATCTTCCGGTACAATTGGAATAAAGGTTTCAAATGACTCAACCGATTGTAATAATTTGTATTCGATTTTCAATTCTTTGATACCTTAAATAATAACGTAATCCAAGTTAATTTTCACTGTCGATTGTATTGCTTAATAGCCTCTACTAAGAAAATAATTGGTTAGGTAGGATAATCTCAATATTTTATAGAAATTTAAAGTTATTAGCATCATCTCTAAATGTCATTAACTAAAAGTAGATTTTATCTTACCTGCAATTTTACTCAATTTTAGTAAATACTGAAGCATTCCTGATAAACGCTCATTGCCCACCTTATTGATCAGTTGTAACATAATTTGCAATAAATCAATACAATGATTAACAATATTGCTCTGTGAATTTGCCCAAAGATACATCAGTTATTCCTGAATATCCTCAAATAGTATTATCATAGTGCATTAACAATTAAGCTCATCAAAAGCATTTTTTATATAGCAATAATCACCATTACAATCAACAAATAAGAAAGTTATCAAAATCGATGATTAAGTTTGTATCATTTAGAAATGATGACGAATTTGGGAAGTACATTGTATACATTGACTAAATTATAAATTCTGTTAAAAATTATGCTTATCTAAATTTGACTTGACCTAATCAACAAAAACAACAATTTTTATCATTAAAATCAAGTAATTCAAACACAATTGTTGTTGGTAACAGCAGAGTCGAATAGGAAAATCACCAAAATCTAAAAACAAACAAGTAGGTATCCAGATATGGGAACACAATTCAAGATTTAGGTGAAAGCTTGAACAAATTAAATTTCATTTTTTAATTTGACAAAATTTAAAAGAAGAAACTAAAATTAATTATTTTATATATGATTTTTTTATTTAGTCAAGTTAGAAAAGCTATACTATATTTTACATCGACATAAATTATGGACTGGGCAATGCGTGTCAAAAGTTGTCCGCAGAAAAAAAGAAGACGGAACGAATTCGTGGTCAGCATCTCCGAGGTTCTTTATCCCGTTGCCATTTACATGCAAAACAAGTAAACACCGTAATATTTTAGTTCAATTTTTATCGTAATTCACTATTATTATTTGAATAATAATAAACAGTGGTCAATATTAGTGAATAATATTTATGTTACGTTACTGATTTTACTGATAAACCTACTTACAATCAGTATTGTAGAAAGAAATAGATATTGACCACCAATATGCTCTATCCTTACGACCACATTTGATTCATAATTTAAATATTGATGGCGCAATCCATACTTTACGTCGATGGTATTTTAGATTAAATTCCCACTGACGTCTATTCAAAGTAATAGATTTTCTTGGGTTTTATTGTTATATCGAAATTCTATAGGACGATAATAATGAATGAGAGACAATGTCCAGAAATCAAATTTAATCAGTCATTGAATTCCAAAGTTTAAGACAACCTAGTTATATTTCGGGGGTTGTTTATACACGTATACACACATCTATACGTATATCTGTTAACATGTTAATACATTTTAAGTTCCTGTTTCCTTTTCAGGACCCTTTACTCTATTCAGTAAAGATATCACAATCATTTTATAAAACAATCTCTATAACGAAAACCAAAGCAGGATAAGACAGTGGATAGAAACAGACTAAAAATTATTATTATATTATTATCAATAATAATTTTTATGAAAGCTTTTTTAATAATTTAAATTGTTGATAAGGCAAAATATTCTAATATAATTGTTTAATGGAAGAAATATTAGTGCAAATTATTTATTAAAAAAATAAGGAAAAATCGCCAAATTATTTAGTTTAGAACTGAATTAGATAATTTGAGTCACTCGAAAACATTCAAAACAATTTAAGATGATAATAATAATAATAATGATCATGATGATGATGTATATAGTTCCCTAAATGGAGCAACACAATGTCATGTCATTGAAATCCATTCATAAAAAATATTATGACAGGGAAGTTGGATTTGATTAAAAATTTTCTATAAAAATTATATATCCAATCTATCTTATCACTATGCAACCTTTAATTTACACATTACGTTTATTATAAATAATTATGATAAAAATATTTATGTTTTTTCTTATTCTCTTTTGAAACAAATCGTTATTTGTTTAGTTAGATTAGAAACAATATTTTCGCAACAATATCTCTAACAGAATTATTATTAATAGAACTTTGAACTTGTTTATCAAGTCACAAAAACGAAAGTAATACAGTAATATCAGTAATATTCTTTTTGGATTTAGTAGTTGACAACATAGTGTTGTTGTGTTAAAATGGCATCAAGACGTAAAGTACTCGATTTAATTCAAACAATAACAACAAATTCGTAAGTAATATAAATAAATATTTATAAATAATACTAATAATGTGGTTGAATTCTAGTTGCAAATGTCCGGCGCATTCCCATTATGGAGTCGTAAATTCTAGTACCGTACCAAATGCTTTACCATCAAAGGAATACGCTTTCGAAGTATCTATCCTTTATCCTTATTTTAAACTATTAAATGTTTATTGTGCATGTACCCAAATTATTTAATTAAAAAATGACCTTTCAAATATAATTTTATAATTAAAATGCATAAGACCACACAAATAAGTGTATTATGTGTTGTCTGAATTGAGGATTAATTTATTCAATTTTTAGATGGCATCATCAACTGTTCGTTATGGTAAGGGTGTAACACGTGAGATTGGTATGGACATAGTCAATATGAAAGCCAAAAACGTATGCGTTATGACCGATCCATATTTATCAAAATTGTCACCAGTTCAAGCAACAATCGATTCATTAACAAAAAATGGTGTAAAATTTGATGTTTATGATAAAGTACGTGTCGAACCAACTGAAGAAAGTTTAATGGATGCCACAAAATTTGCTAAACAAGGAAATTTTGATGCTTATATTGCTGTTGGTGGTGGTTCTGTTATGGACACATGTAAAGCTGCCAATTTATATGCTTCAGATCCTGATGCTGATTTCTTAGATTATGTTAATGCACCAATTGGTAAAGGCAAACCTATAACAGTACCATTAAAACCGTTAATAGCAAGTATGTTAAATAAAAATAGAATAATTTTGAAATTTAATTGTTAAAATTCTTTGCAAAAATAGTACCAACAACATCAGGAACTGGTAGTGAAACGACTGGTGTTAGTATATTTGATTATAAACCATTACACGCTAAAACTGGTATTGCAAATCGAGCTTTACGTCCAACACTAGGTCTAATTGATCCGCTTCATACGTTATCACTGCCAGAACGTGTTACTGCTTACAGTGGTTTTGATGTATTTTGTCATGCTTTGGAATCTTTCACTGCTATTCCATACCATGAAAGAACACCATGTCCTTCGAATCCAATATTACGTCCAGCTTATCAAGGACAAAACCCTATATCTGATGTATGGGCTAGATATGCATTGAAAATAATCCAGAAATATTTTCAAAGGTATCCAATTATTTCCCAATTAAATTAATTAATCCAACTATATTATTCTATAGAGCTGTTTATCAACCGGATGATATTGAAGCTAGAGCTGCAATGCATTTAGCATCTACCATGGCCGGTGTAGGTTTCGGTAATGCTGGTGTACATCTTTGTCACGGTCTATCTTATCCCATTTCCGGAAATGTAAAAACATTTATACCAAATGATTATAGGTAATTATCGATTAATTATTTATAAAATTTTCTATTTTTTTTAATTTTTTAAATTAAAGTGACGACCATCCAATTATACCTCATGGTTTATCAGTTGTAATAAGTTCACCGGCTGTATTTCAATTTACTGCACCAGCATGTCCTGAACGTCATTTAGAAGCTGCTGAATTACTAGGTGCCGATATTAGTAATGCCAAAAAAGATGATGCTGGTAAAATATTATCAGATGTAATGAAGAAATATATGAATATTATGAAAATTGAAAATGGCATATCAGCACTTGGTTATACTAAAGACGATATACCCCAATTAGTTAAAGGAACATTACCACAGGTACATATTTAATTAATTAATCAAATAAAAAGGAAATCTTAAAGTCTATATTTGATTAATAATGTAATTAAACCACATATAATCCAATAATTTAGCCAATAACAGATAGTCTTGTGGTGAACAGTTTTATTTTTTTTGACTATAAATTCTTACATTTAATTCTTTAATTTTAAATTAAGTACATTTATATATATACAGGGCATTTCAATGGAAAGGAACCACCCTGAATGACTTCATTGGTGATTTATTTAAGCAAAAATCCTGATACAGGTCAATTTTTGTTTTTAGGGGGACACATTTTGGCGTCAAATGTAATTTTGCTGCTTCAGCCTCCTACCCTAGACAGCCTCCAACTTAAGAATCTTAAATAGAGAGGAGGGTCGAGATGGATTTTCTCAATTTTTTTTTTTTATAAATTTTGATTCATTAGTCAAATTCTACTTATTTAATTTTGAGAAATGTAAAAAATTACCTCTATTAACTTTCATGTAGTGGTATAATCGAGATTATCCCTAACCGTAATTCTTCCAAAAAGCTTGGTATTTCAAACTAATAGAACAATATTTCTAAAATCCATGAACAATTTATACCATCGTATAGATAGAGAATTAAAAAACTCGACGCCCCTTGCCATATAAGATTCTCAAGTTGTGGGTTACCGGGGATACGGGGCTGACGCAACAAAGTCACATTTGCCATTAAAATATGTCCCCCTCAAAATAAAAATCGATCTGTCTCAAGATTTTTGCTTAAATAAAGCACCAAGGAGGTTATTTAGAGTGGTTCCTTTCTCATTGAAGTGTCCTATATATATACATATAAATACATTTCAGCATCGAATTACCAAATTGGCACCGAGAGAACAATCAGAAGAAGATTTGTCGAAATTATTTGAACAATCAATGACAGTTTATTGAGTAATTTTAATAAAATTGCATTAAATACTTAATAATAGTATTTACTAAATACATTTCGACTAATTTGTTAGAGGAGTAATTGCAATACATCAAAAGCTATCAAAATTTCTTAATAGCATGTTTGTGCCCAAACAACACTATAAAATAAATATAAAATTGTATAATTTAGATATGTTTTAATTTTCAAATAATTAAAAGAAATGTGTGAAATCAAAATTCATAGAAAAAAAAAATGTGCATACCACAAAATCACAAAATAAATAAATATTTTTATCATTTCTAATAATACAGTTTTTTTTTTGTTATATTTTACCTTATTTACACTGGCAATTTATAAATTTACAGCTATTAATATATACTATATTCTGCATAAGGACAATAGATTTTTCTTTGGTTTAAGAACTCTAACAGGCGATTGTTTATCATATTATAAACTAATTTTCTACAAAAATATGACTTATTTATTTACACAAACATGCTGTTGTTGATCTTTTATTATTTATATTAATTCTAAGCAGCAAACAGTTCTCAGTCGATTGATTTTTTTTTTATAAATAAATTTTAACAAAACAGGAACGATTATTTAATTGATATAAATCAAAATCATAGCCGATTCGATGTAATATCGTTGATTTATAATAAGATTTGGAAAATTTAGAAAATATCACAAATACAAAATGAATTTTAATCTGTATCATTGATCTTACACAAAATTTAGTGATTAGAAAAGTTATGGCAGATACTGTGATAATACTTTAAAAACATGTATAATATGGCGTCTACTATTTACATTTAGAACCAAATCATATTTAATACTTTTCTAAGCCATCATATCTTAAACCACTTTTACAATAGACAAACAACATTTATTATTATTAGTATTAATAATTATTAATATGTATTTTCTCATTTTAATTATCAATTAACTAATCTGGAAGCATGTGAACAAAACTTATAGGAAACATCCCTTTTCTATCTGGTTCATTTTCAACCATACCTTCCATCCAATTAACATCATCTGTATGTTCATTTGTAACAATTATAATTTCACCTTCATTAAATGATAATTCATCTTCATTATCAGCACTACAATCATATAATGCACGACATCTTCTTAAACCACTATTACTACCATTTGGTGTACAAGATGATAATCGACTTGTTGGTGGTATTGAACGTGGTGAACATAATGAACCAGTTGAAACGGGACTAGATGATATTTTATGTGGTGGTGAATCAGATGCCTGAAAATAATAAAAATAATAATTTATGAAAATTTTTCACATATATCGATTATTAAAACACGAAATTGTTATAATAAATATACATATATATTTCTCGATTTAAAACAAATCAAAAATAAAATTTATTAATATTACATTTGAAAATCAAAAACGTTCTTACCCAAAATATGTAAATATAATATAAAACCTGCCTATAAACCAAATAACAATCTATATTCAATATTGAAACAAAACAAAACAAAAATTCGGTTACTTCCAACACATGAAACACTGATACAATGGATGAAGAAAAATTGTATAAGTGCAATAAAGGACAAAAAATGAAAATTCTGGAAACTTGGGAGATTTATAAACACAAAAAAATTACCATCTAATTAATGATCAAATTGAACTACAATTCGCACCTTTATTCACATGTTTGTGAACGTAGATCTAATCAATATCAATATTAAAAAATTTCAGGTGCTTCAATATCGAGTGGTATAAAAAAGATCATAATAACTGTATTCTGCTTATTATCATAAATGTTTATGAATTTGGAATTAATTGTTTTTATTGATTTGATTTTTTTTTTACATATTCAGTTTGTGTAAAATTGATAAGAACATTTTTTTCTGGTCTTATTGTAACTAAACAATTTTGAATCAGTATTCAACATCTGTATATTGGTATAATTTAACAACAAAATTTGTAACTAAGGAACTAATGATGGCCCCATAAGCCGAAACCGGTCTTCCACTTATATAATAAAAGATTTTTTGGATAAGAACGTTTTTGATTTTCAAATATAATATTAATAAAAACCAAAGATGGACCTTAGCTATACAATTTATTAAATCGAGTAGTCGTTTTTTTTTTAATTTTAAAAGCTTTGTGTTTTTTCTTTTATATAATTATTGTGCAATAAAATTGTTAGAATAAATATAACATTTACTCATATTATTAAAGAACAACAACAAACACGTTTAATTAATATTTGTTAACATGCTAAAACACGAGAGCATGTTTTATAATTATTTTATTACCAGACTAGAATCATTCTCTTCAGTACAACTTGCCAAACGTAACTTGTATCGTCGCTGCAAATGAATTAGTTTCTATATATGAACTTTTTTGTGTATATGTATATAGATATATATAAAAAAAATGTATATAACAACATTATAAGTTAGTTAATAATATTCCATACAAAATCATTCAAAACAAGACAACATAAATTTTTATCAATAATTATTTATATTTTATTTTTATGATTATTGTAAAAATAAATTATACTCACTCTCCTTGGTGGTGGTATTGGATTATGTACTGATCCTTGTGTATCTATATCAGATACCATTGATGATATACTTTCAGTTGATCGTCCATTAGATAAACGCGATGAATTTGGTGCTGGTGGTGGTGGATTTTGTGGTCTTCTCACCATACTAAGTTTATCTGAATTTCTACATTCAGAAGACATGACTAGTTTGTTTCCTATATTTAAATTTTCAGATTATTATTGTTATTAAATGTTGAAAAAAAAAAATACCTATAGGTATCACAGATCGACCTGAACTTGAATCACTACTCGGTGAACGTTTATGTGTATGACTTAATGTATGATAACCTGCTGCCATTGGATCAGAAGGTGTACGACTATGACTACTTGGTAATGTACCATATTGTAGTTGAATAGAACTAGTTGGTGGTGGTAGTGGAGCTACACGTTTCTTCAAACTTCCATGAACATTAGCTAAAAAGTCTTAAAAAAATGATTAAATTTTATGTTTAAAACATAAGAATTGTAGATATTATTTACCTGGTTTTCTTGATTGTGGTGGTGGAGGTGGTGGCATTTGTCTATTATTACTATTTGGACTACTACCTAACTGTAAACTATCACATGTTGATGAACGTGAACGTAAGGTTATTGGTGAATCGCCACCGGTATAACTAGGTGGTCTTGAACGATTCTTTTTTTCAGGAGTTAATGAACCATTCTAATAAAAATCAAAATATTAATAACTTTAGCTTTCAAAAAAAAAAAAAAAATAAGAAACTAACCCTATCTTCAATTATAGTTTCATCATCTGAAAAATCAGTTGAACCATCATCGTGTGATAAATTCCAATCAATATTGATATTATCGAAAAAATTCTTTTGGCGATTAGCAGCATTTCTGAGCTAAATATTGAAATATTTCATTAAATCTTTATTAATAATTAATAATAGTAATTACCAAATCTTCACAGGTGTGATGACCTAATTCCTGTGCAATTTCAATCGGTGTTTTATTTTGTGAATTTTTCAAATTAGCATTTGCTCCACTTCTTAATAATAATTTCATACATTCAACTTTATCATAAATGGCACATAAATGTAATGCTGTATTCAAATTTGAATTATCATTTGATGTTAGCTGATTTGTCGTTTTATCTATTGCTGAACTTGACATATTTTGTATTAGAAAATCAACAATATGTAATGTACGCCCTGATTCATTTAATACTGCACGGTGTAAAGCAGTTTCACCAATTTTCTAAAATTTAACAATTTAAATACAATTTATAATTAAAATAATATATATATAAAAAAAGAAACTAACTGATGATGGTAAAGGTGAACTGAAATCGACATTTTCAGCAAACACTTGTAATAATAATCCTAGATCACCTCTATTAACTGCTTCTTCTAAATCATATAATTTATCTATTTCACTTTCACAAGTTTTTACAGCAAATTGTTTATCTACATATTTTGCTCTAATAAAATTAAGCCTCTCTTCCCTAAAATATTGAATCTGCTAATTAAAATTATCTAAAACTGTTATACAACAATAACAATCAATGGCATTTTCTAACGAAATCGTGATAGTTTGTTTGTATGGATCTAGAAAAACATAACTTTATTCAACAACTTCCCATTTCTATCAATTTAAAAAACAAATTGAATCACAGGTCCCTTAGCTCTGGTTTTTGCGTATTCAAGTAAAACATTTCCTTTGAGCTATTATATTAATTTAACTGTATTGTCACTAGACAATACAAGATTTTTGAGGTTCCCATAAGTCTCCAGTTTGGAAATCTTTTGCCTGAATGCGCTAAAACCAGAGCTGGATATAAGCACAAGCTATACCTTAGGGACCTGTGAGTCAGTATGATTTTTTTAATTGAGAACTACTGGAACGATTCTACAAAATTGTTAAAATAGTGCAAAACACTAGGAACTCTAAAAACACTAGCTTAAAACCTTGCCAACCTTATATCCCACCTCGACAAGAACAATCTGAAAAAGATGTAATGCGAGTTAGAATCGATAATGACTTGTAATCGAAAAGATAGTGTACCTAATTAGACAGGGTTCTAGCACAATTCATCCCCGGAAATTGGTCTCCGATCAATTCGTATCGGACACAATTCGTCCCCATATACAACTATAAAAATATCTTTCCTATATAGTGAGTAACAACTTCTCAGTAATTTCTTAAAGTTAGTGTAATGTTTAGGGAGCGGGCATAGTTATATTTCAAATAAGTTAAGTATATTGTATATTATTGTAAACTGCTGCAAATTAATTCAACCTGTGCTGTAGCCATCCTCAAAATAATGCCTCTACGTGGCGAGCAACGGGGAGATTGGGATGGAGGTAAGCCACTGTAATGAGCTAAACTACTAAGTACGGCAGGCTTTAACCAATGCTGTATGGTACTCTGTTCCCGAACATCTGACCACTGGATTAATAGTGATAGTAGTTGAAACTCTATGCGAAGCAGAGGGGGTGTACCGCCTCACATCGACGGGTGAGCTACGTATAGCACAGGTGTTGGCCTGCATAGTTAGCAGAAGTTCGAAAGGCTCGAAGGACCTGCAATCCTGAAGGAGAATCTGGTACTTGAGTTGTGACTGGCGACGTTGAGCACGCGAATACTCAATCTCGAGTCCATGGGAACCGTGTGCGTTAAGCGAAGATTGGCAGGTTTCGCATGTAAAATTTAAAATTTTTCTGTCTACGCGAGCGATGCTGTGGAATTAACTTGATCTTTCCCCTGCACCGGAGTGAATAAGGTGAATTGGCACAGTTCTGCCTCGTTCATTTCACAACATATGATTCTCTGTTACTCTATAAATTACTAACAGACAGTTAAGGATCTTTTGCAAATAACAAAGATCGAAACACAGGCTTCGTTAGAAAATGTGAAAAATTATAAAAGTATAGGCGTACATAGAACTGGACGGTTCGAGTTTATCGTTAGGCGATAACTGAGCTTCCATTATATCATTAAAATTATGATTGGTCATAAACCTTGCAAGTACCAATTGACTAGTTCCAACATTATCTAATGTTAATGATTGTATTCTTGATATATGAACACCTAAATCTCTATGAATACCTGAACATTCAATACATACAATAATACCGAAATTTGTTGATAACCATGTAGCATCTGCAATTTATTTTTTTGTTTTTTGGTTGAGAATATTAAAAAATAAACAAAACATCCTTTACCATTTTGCGAATTGCAATCACAACATCTATCATTTCCTGGAATTTTTTGTATATACTTTATAATAGCTTGTTGTAATTCAATTAAACTATGATTAACTTTATCAGTGTCAGTTTTACCACTATCATCGAATGCTTTCATAAGAGCCATTTCTTTACAATTAATTAAAACTGACATCCAAGCATGTTGATCGGCTTCATCCTCGGCTTGAAAGTGGTAAGTTCGATTATCTAAAAAAATTCAATTTTCAATCAAATAAACAAATAAATAAATAAATTTTAATTATTTATATTACATGATATTAAATCAAAACCTCTCTTGTCATCAGGTACAACTTTTATTTGACAAGTTAATAAATTCACTCTTGTTGGTGGTTTACTTTCATCAGCATGACATATATCAAGATAACCTTCAGCTTGTACTCTACATTTTCTTTTTTGCCAAACACGACGCATTTTACCTTCGGATTTTTTTAACAAATGACCAGTTCTTGTTACACCATGATGTTTATCACCTTGTAATTGATGTAATGAATAACCAATGGCACCTTTATCTACTGGTAGGCCAACCTAAAATTTAAAATAACAGTAACAAAATATATCGAAATTATAATAAAATAACTGACTTCTTTTTCAATGCTAGGGGTTGATTTTATTAAATTTCTTAAGTCGGTTAATTTACGTTTTTCTTCATCTTGAGCTTGTCTAATTTTCTGTAATTTTATACTAAGATCAGCTACGTAATATCCAAAATGTTCAATTGTTTTTAAGCCATCTTGAAAATAACTAAAACACATTAAAAATTTTTGTTTTCTATTATTTATTAATTTCAAACAAAAAAACTCACTTAGTTTGAGCGTGATAATATTCAACCAAATTTTGTAAGAGATCAATGCCTTTTTTAGTTTTAATCTCGTTATATTTAATGAGATACTGAAATAAATTATCTAACTTTAATTAATAATTAAAAATGGATTAAGAAAAAAGAAAATTACTTCACACATTTGTAATTGAAATAAACGTCTTTCTTTTTCCATTTCATCAGCAATTTCAGCTGCTGTAATTTCAGAACGTATTAAACCAGCATCTTTAGCTTGTTGTTTTTTCTCTTTTTCAATCTTGGCATATTTATTCTCATAATCTTTCCATGCTTTATCAAATGGTCGTTTTAAATCACCTTTTATACCACGTAAATCACCCTTTAATAAATTATCTAATGGAAACATAACAATATTATTTAAATTTTGCATCAATGTTTTTTTCAATAATGATAATTGTGTTGTGACAACAGAAAATTTTTCAAATGCTTCACCAATAACATCTTCATGATCTTTTGGTTCTTTACCACCTAATTTTTGTAATACTTTACCCAAATACATTTCATCTTCAACATGAGCTGAAATAATTCAACTTTTATTTTATTTTTGAAAGTTACATTTATAACATTGTCTTTTATGGTATCGAACATTATAAACAACATTTCTCTTTTGCGCCTACTTAGTTTATAATTATGCCAAAAAAATATATATACGTAATAGGTTAAAATATTTAATTGTGCACTAATTTTATATGGCAAATTTCATTAGGACATTTGATACAAATGTAGTAAATAATTATCGGACAATACCATTCACTAAATTATTTCAACTTCTACTATATATCTATAAAATAATATCAATTGAAATAATTATAATTTCATTATAATAAAAAGAAATAGAGAAAAAAGTACTAATAATGAATTAACCGTGTAGCAATTATCATAAATTATAATAA